>JANDJT010000190.1:6399697-6426988 GCA_024331685.1 Stegophilus panzeri | reverse complement strand
ACACACACACACACACACACACACACGAGGTTGCGGCATAAATACTGATTTCTTTGACTGGGGTTGAGGCAGAGGTCAATCACTGACGAGATTACCCCCACCCCTCCCCCAAAATAAAATTAATAAATTAATATTTTTTTGTACGCATGACTCAAACAAATCCAGCTGCATGGTAGAAGGTCTGTCAATTGTAAACGTAAGGTTCGGTTTTATTTGGGGTGATTGTATAATGGCGAAAAAATTTGGGCAAGACAAATGTGTTTGTCGCCAAGACAGATTCCATATAAGAAAGCAAATGAGGGTGCAGGGGGATCTTTAAATCTGTCTCATTGGATGGAAAAGAATAATCGCAGCGATTATTCCGCCAAGCAAAACACAGAGTTCACCGAGCTCACGAGCCAGCCTTTTGTATCCGAACACACGCACATTTCTCTTCAGCACTCTTCGGGACTCTCCTTCATTAAACCCACGCATGTGGCACTTTAATTCATTGCAACTGTCGTGTACTACAAAATTCCAATGCGAGCCAACTTTCTCCAAAGACACAGTTAATCTTTTTACAACTATTTAAGGACATCTGACATAAATATTGCAATAACATCGTCCATGGGCCAAACCTCATGATGGAAATGATCATGGCAGATATTATGCTCTAAAAAAGGTCAGACGTATCCGAGCTGCAGTTTGGCATAACTATAACGTAACATAACGTATAAGCGCATGTCACGATAAGGCGTTTCACTGACTGTACGTTTTTACAGCATTTACAGCGATTGTTAAATAGAGGCTTCTCAGCATAATTACATTAACCATTCTTTTGCTGAAGATTTCTTGGCACGAGTTTAAGCACGTGCTTAAAAGTTGAGCCTGGATTTTCAAAGCTTTCTATTTCTAGTGATTTCCACGGCACAGAAATTCTTGCAAAGGGGTACGTGGTTTCTTCTGCTGAATGAAATAATGGCAAAGATGTGATGAGGAAGGATTTACTGCTTTCTTCATTTGCCTCAGAACAGTGTGAGTGAGTGTGCGTGTGTGTGTGTGCTCATGTGTGAGGGTGGGGGGTTTCTACGAGGCAGTAGCTGTCTGAGAACGTGAGTGTTTTCATGTGTTTCACTGACAGCGGGGTGGTGTTTTATCCTATCATTTACACTCTCATCTCCAGCATGATGACAGTGAAGCTCCACACTTGTTACCCTGCTGACAGAAGGAGTACAATGGCCTTGTTAGAGACACACACACACACACACACACACACACACACACATACACACACACAAACCTCATCAATGAGTGAGTTATGTCAGATGGACTTTTCAACTTTTGGCACAAACCCCCCGCCCCAAAAAAAAGCAGTATTTTGCCTGTGAAAAGGCCTTGTGATGTACAAAATCTCTCCAATCACAGATTTGAAACTGTTCGTGCGCCCATCAGTTTAAGCACAATGGAAAACAATCATGCCTGATGATAACTGGAACAGGGCTTCGTTGAGCAAATCCACCAACAATAACATCTGTAATGGTTCTAATGGCGGGATAAGAATTCGTGTCGTTTTAGCACTGCGGTCATGCAGACAACAGAAAACACACTTGTGTGCGTGAAATGAACTGTAGCTAGAAAAGCGTTTACCCTCCTGGCTTGAGACGCGTCCAGATCAGATTAGTTCCCACGTTGACCACTAAAAAATTCAAAGAGTGAAATTGAAAGCTGTAGCCAAGAGATACCGCCGGGTGATACAAAGTACGGATCACAAACAGGATATTTCCTCCACTTGTAAGGCTGACGAGGGCCAAAGTGCACAGCGTTTTATGTTTTATTTATCCGCTGCCAGTGAATTTTAGCGGCGGGAAATGTTTCTGTTATTAATGATTGAGGAGACGACGCTAAATGGTATATTTTCACAATTGTACCATGTTCGAAGATGGCCAAAAACATTAGTTTAGCTGTCCGATTAGTTTAGTTACTCTCTAGACTCTTTCAACAATCCATTCCTTCACTTAGAAGCCTGTTAACTACTGCTGGGTTCAATGCAAAAATAAACACTGCTGGCAACTCATGAGCTTTTGAGGACAGACGAGATTTTTTTATTTTTATTTTTTTCTCTCCATGCAAACACAGATGCTCCTGTATGAAGTAAAATGATGGATGGTCGTGTTCGGAATACTGTACAAAAACACAGTACTGAATTTTTGCCTTTAAAAAGTTTTACAGAGGACACAAGGGAAAATATATCTCTGTTAATCTACAGTTGCAGACTTCCATGGCATGGGAGTATTTGTTTCAGGGAGAAAGGAAAAAAAAAAAGAAATCTGGATATTTTCCTAGTAAAATGTTGTAATGTACTCCTAAGAGTTTGACCAGAGATCCGGGGAGATTGGGCTTGACTCTGCTTCGGCCCGATCGTCGTAACGTGAGAGGACGATGTCTTCTTGCCACACTACTGCAGAGAACACAATTCACATGGCCGTGAAAGCCTTGATTTACTGTCATCGAAATGATCACCATGAAACAGCATGTCAGTGAACTCTCCAATGAAGTGGCACTCGATTCATTATCCCAGACATCCCTGCGCATTGATTTTTCTCCAGATGACTGCGTGGAAATGTAGTGTTGCTACGAAGGGATTGATCTACTCGCTCGGACCTTTTTTCCCCTCCTCGACGCGCCGTCTTTTCCGCCCGACTCTCCCGCAGAATACAAGAGGCCTCTATTTATTTCTTCTCTCTGGAGATAGCAGCATTTATCACCGAAGCCGCCTGTCCCCAAGTCCACAAGATCAACCCATCACCACCACAATAAACGTCAACTAGCGATGATTGATGCAGCTAATGAAATTGATTAGCCTGTCCTAGCACATTGCACTCCCATGATTCACAGCACTCTGTTTACTCTAACTGCAAAGATTAGGTGAAAGATGAGCTGTTCAAGGCCTAGCATGCACTCAGGGGAACATCTCCGGACACTGTTTATTGCTGAACTTTATTATAATTTTATTTACACTGATGACTCCGGGCAAGGATAACGTTCCAGGTTTTTCCAACATTCTTCCATATGCCTTTACATAAATAGTACTAGCGTGAAGATCTGTGTATATTTAAAACGCTTTCTAGTGCACCTAGCGCAATCTTTCTCTATAGCCCAGGTATTTCAGCATGTACTGATGTCATGCAAAGTACACACGTGGCCCAACACATCTGGAGCATAAACCTCAAATCACAGCAATACGAGCCAGACAGAAGGGAGTCAGTCATATCAGAATGGACTTTGTAGGTGGGCTTCTGCAAGACGGTGGTGAGGGAACGTGTACAGATAGGGAGAAAGTCTAAGCCGCTGGCTTTACGTTTGGTATCTCAGAGGTCGACGTTGACTTTGGATCGGTTTCGATGTTGACTTTTGATCGACAAGACGTTAGAGCAGATCAGCAAATCTGCTCTAAATGACTTTATAAATAATTCCTGGATGACAGGTGCTGTCTGCAAACGCCCCTGCAGATGAACTTCGGCTCATCACAAATGACTTTATTAGCCAGCAGATAACACTTTACAGCAGTGTCAACTGCCAGGGCCCCAAAAGCACCAGGCGGGATGTTTGAAGTGGTACATTTTTATCCACTGTTATCATAAAGAACCATCAGACGAATACTAAGAAGACTCGCTGGCCATCTAGGTAAAGGTCATCATCACTGTCAAAGTTATTAGTATTACTGCTATGGTCTAGTCAGGTGAGTTAGCATGTTCCCACTGCTTGATGTTGTTTTTTTTTCTGTCTACATAGCTAAGACCATCACGGCCTTACGAATCCGATGGGACCCTGGAGGCATCTCGTCACTGTTTCTTCTGATGGACGCAAAACGTCTTGCCTCGAACGTTCCGTCAGCCGTGCAAATAGAGCGATCATCGGGAAAAATGTTTATAAAAGGAACTCGAAAGGTATTTTTCCTTTCGCTGTTTTTATACTGACGCACGTCTGATCATTGAAAAGTGCGAGAAGTGAAAACGGGCGAAATGAGGAGGAAAAAGCGAAAGTTTTGCATGGCTTTCGCATCGTGTTTCTTCAGTGCCGTGGTGGTTTAATGGATGTGGCCGGGTGCTGAGATGCAGAGCGCTAGTGGCGCTGAGTGAGAACTCATCCGTACCTCTGTTGAAAAAAACACAAAACTGGCTTTATCCACCCTGCAGCTGTAAGTTAAGCAATGATGACGTGCTCCTCTGGCCAACATTAATCTTTAGAACATGAGTTTTAAACTAACAAGAGGCTTTCCCCCAAGGCAGCGAAAGAGGAAGAAAATGTTCAGGCCCTTGATAAATCTTTTTTCTTGGTAAGACTAGACACAGGATAACCATATTCTAGTGCGAAAGAGAAGACGGAGCACGAAGCAGAGAGTGTGTCGAGGTAACGGCCGTGGAGGACAGGGCTTTTTTGACGTGATATGATTTTAACCCCTCTGACTTGTCATGATGGCAGTTGGGTGCCCCAGCCACACATTATTGTTGTTAACAGTGTTATCATTATGCTCTGGCTGGAGATAAGTGGCGCGGTGCTGAAGGGAGAGACCATCCAGTCCTGCCAAAGTCGGACAGAGGAATCTGCCTCTGCTTTATGCCAGTGGGCAGAGGAGTGCAGCAGAATAGGGGGGTTTGAGCTCACAGTGTTGCTGTTAATGTTGTTTGGGTTTGAGTCCAGACAGGAATTCTGCTTTATCAGGGCCTGGGGACCTATCAGAGCAGTCCATCCCCTCTAAAGTGTCCATTACAGGGCCGATAGGGCATGAGCTCAGTGTTTCCCATGGAAGTGGCCTCTCAATGATGAGTGACACTTGGTCTCTCTCTCTCTCTCTCTCTCTCTCTCTCTCTCTCTGACTCGCCTTTTCTCCCTATCTCTCAGCCAGGATCTGCTCAAAGCCAACAAAAATCATATGCGTTTTAAGAAGTGTACTCTGGGTTGATGGTCTTTCCTCTGCAGTACGTACCTCTAAAATGATGCATTCAGTTATCAGAGTCATCCATGTCACACACTCAAGTACTATTGACAAGAAAAACAAAACCATTAAAATAGCAGGTCAAATCATGCATGCTATGTCTGGCAAAAGCAGTGTTACATTTTTTTTTTACTCATTGTCGTATCCAAGTGCTACACACTGTCCATACCAGCCAAGGCCAACAAGTAATAGTAATCTGTTCTGCTCACCAGCCCCCACTCTGAAGCTCTGTGGCAGGTCTGGATAGACAATGTATGCGTTGTTGCTATCTGCCGCTTTCATGCAGTACAGACAGTTGGGACTGGTGTTGGGATCACTGCCCTAAACCTCTTCAGAGCAGTGTGGCTTTTTGCTGGGCTCTGCTAGATACTGGGAAACGCTGTCAAATGCCTCTTTTCATGGCGCTGATGTGCTGCAGATTGAGACATCAAGATCCGCCTGCCAGCAGAAAATGTGTGCTTCTTCTCCGGGTTAATTGCCAATCAAAACGTTTTTTTGTTTGGTTCTGTTTTGTTCGAAGGGGGGCAGTTAAGCGTGGAGATGAATACACGTGTCTGTGAACAGAACCACCACCTGATATGGTCAAATGGCATAAAAGAAAAACAAACAAAAAAAAAAGTCATGAGCTTTTGATCTGCCAACAGCCAAGGTCATCACAGTTTGACTCATAACCAGTGGCCCATATATGATCTCTCAAAGAGTCCTGGTAGTAGTCTTGGTCAGTATCACTAGCGATTGCATGTTTACCTGTGAAAGAAAGACCAGGATGAAGTTGGAATTGGGATGGGAACTGATTCAGCTGTCCATGTGGGGACAGGCCCAAACACCTTCCAGAATCTCTTTACTTTCAGTCAGCGCCCAGTAAGTACACACAGCATTACACTCACCAACACACACACGTGCACCATGCTGTCTTCTACACAATGCAGGAAAACCCAATGAATAGCTTAGTTTGAATCCGAACTATACATCTAAATGCTCAGAATTGATTTTTCCCCTCTTTCTATGTAATTGGCAGTTGGAAGCGTTTTTTTTTTTTTTAATCCACCCTTTTCTATCCACTTTTTAAATGAATAACGCAACAAGCTCCTGATCCGAGCTTTCAGCCGTGCTGTTTATTTATCTATTTCTTTCTTTCCCTTCTTTTTCTCTATTACACTTTAGATGAAAAGTGGCCAAAGAATGGCTGTGACAGCCATGTCTAATATCTCTTTCTGGCAATTTTGGCTTTTCCCCCCACCTCCTCCGCACTTGATGTCTTTATATTCTCCTGAGAGTGCGGTGGGAATGAAAGGAGCCAGGCCTGGCGAGTGACCTCTACGGGAGGAGAGTATTAAAAGATGGGCGAGAGAGGGTAGAGGATGGAGAGAAAGAGATGGCAAGCGAGGGAGAGTGGCTTCCCTGCCGAGAGCAGGCCATCTCTGCTGGCAGACTAAAGCTGGCCTTCAGACGCCTTTTGTCAAAAAGAGTGGAAGAGAAGAGAGACTCCTCTTCACTGGAGCTGAGACAATAGCGGGTTTTGTCGTCCCTGAGGGCTCTCCCGGTGTGAGAGAGAAGGGCCCATCTTAGTGAAGGGTAGCGCTTTTGGGCCTTGCAGATGTTGAAATAGGGATGATTTATTAGACAGGGTGTCCTCGGTGGCACTTGGCCATCGTCCCAGACACAAGAGAGAGAGAAAGAGAGAGAGAGAGTCAGAGACAAGGAGGGAGAGCAGTGGGCCAATGCAGATCAGAAACATCTTAATACCGTGTATGGGCATAGAGAAATTTGCTCTGAGACCGTCATGGTATTTTTTGCCCTCTTTTGAGCTGAGAAAATAACCTTGGAGCCGGTCTGCATCGTTGAGCTTAGGGCCTGCTGAGCTTTCAGTTGTGCCCTCTGTCACTTGCTATTGTTCACTACATTCATCCATTCTTTCACCTCTTAGAAAAGAAGTGCCAGGAATGGACTGTAATTGCAGTTTGATATTTGATATCGATTCAACATGGGATCACCATTTAGCAATAAATAATTTGCTTTAATGAATATCTTACATTACGTTTGAGGTTATTTACAGAGATAAGAAAGTCACATAACATTAACATAGCATTTCTCATAACAATGAATTAATGCACCCCAAGAAATATCTACTGTATATTTGAGCTACTAAAGATACTCAAGTGTATCTGTAATAACGAATTCAAACCATTTCCAACAGAATCTTGTGTTTATATGATTTCCGCACTGTAACCTGGACTGATCACAATACGGACCATTGAATGTGGGTTCATACTGTATGAGAACGCCAATAGGGTTGTCAGAGTACAGTTAAGTCTTAGTTTGGAATGTATTTGTGTTAGCGTTGCTCAGCGAATGCAATCATTTCATCAAATTTCAAACGAGCTTGAACATATGTGTATGTTCCATAGTTCATATTAACAATTGGATAGTTAAGGCATGCAACATGGAGAGTTTGCTCAACTTCCACGAACAACATCCAAACAAAACGAAAGGTCGGTGCCCACATTGCTGTGTAATCTGTAAAGTCTCACATGCTTCAATTATCACAGACTGTGAAATGTCACCCCAAAATGGACAATGTTGTCTGTCGAGGCATATGGCATATGGGGGGGAAATCACATTAGATACCTTTATTTTTTTCTGAACAGCTACATTTCCTAAAAAATATCATTGACACCACTGCTCCCACCCGCCCTCACTTTCCCAGCCTCGACCCCTCCTTAAACTCCAACGGGAAGAACCGAATGGCTTTTAATCTTCCCTATTGTTTGTCCACTTTATGTCCAGCATTCTTAATGGACCTCTGAGGGTTAGTTAAAGAGTGAAAGTTTAGACAGCCTTCATCAAGACAGGAGAGAAGATTGATTGGCAATGTAATTTCCCATCGCCCTTCTCCCTCCAGCCGGCCGCTGCCTGGAGGAACTGTATGAGGGTGTGTGAAAGCAAGAGCTCACAGATGAAAAGACTGATTGCCTCTCTGTGCTGAAGACAGAGGTCTATTGGCAAACAGCGCTACACAATGTGGCATGTGACTAGGCTAGGCAAGAGGGCTGACGTGAACAGGAGAAGGGGTCATCAGTCATCCAGGCGAGGGTCATTCTGTGCCATATCTCTCTCTCTCTCTCTCTCTCTCTCTCTCTCTCTCTCAGTATGTATATCATGTCTATCATCTAGAAGTTTTAACATTTTGACAAGGAAAAAAAATCTAATACAAAATCACAACTGTTCAAGCACCTGTAAACAAAATGCAGCAATAATGCCTTTAAAAAGCCGTTAAAAAAATAAAAGCAGGATGGAAGGAATAAAACATTATATTATATGATCAGAAACATTAGGTCACTGATGACAGTAAGCAACCACCACATGCAAGGTGAGAGAGAGAGAGAGAGAGAGAGAGAGAGACAGACAGACAGACAGACAGACAGACAGACAGACAGACAGACAGACAGACATACTGCCAGTCCTTCTCTAGCCTGAAATGATTTTCCATTCCGCTTATGCAAACCAGCAACACTGTCAGCTTGGCTCTGTTTAAATGACTGAAATCTTTGCTCTTTGTTGTCTGTCAAAATATTCAGCATCAGCATAAACCCTTTGAAAATATTTGAGTTTTCTCTCCCCAGACATGAATAAATGCTTTTTTTTCCTTGGGCAGAAAAAAAAGTGCTGTCTTTGTACAAAAAAAAAGAGAAAAAAGTGGCAGCTCCATCCGGGAGTTACAGCAAAGGTTAATGACAAACAAGGGACAAAGAGTGGCATACACATCGCCCTCTCCCTCTCTCCCCCTCTCTCTCTCTTTCTCTCTCTCTCTCTCTCTCTCTTGGTTTCCTTTTCTCTCACTCACTATCTCAATGCCTGTCTTTAAAAAAAAATAAAATAAAATTCTACAGATGAATTATTCCCGAGTGATCATGTCTGCGATACTACTTTTTGTCCCAAATGAAAAGAGCGACAGATAGAGAGAGCACTGCGGGGAGGAGGAGGAGGCGAGGCGAAAAGAAAGAGATGCCACGTCTTTGCTCGTTTTTCGGTCTCATCCCTTTCATGTCGGGCTCTTGGCCCTTTTCTCTTGCCCATGTGAATCAGTGGAGGAACAATGAGATGCATGAGCGTTTGAGGGGGCCAGAGCGGAGAATACTGGCCTTGTTGTTGCGCTCGGGGCCTGAGCCTGACGTTGATTAATGAGAGTGCGGACACAGGCAGAATGTTGAGGAAGGCTCCGGAAGACCTCAGGGGTGGAGAGGGAGGAAGAGGGTGCACGAACTGACGAGAAACATGGACCCAGTGCCTCAGGAGAGGAGAGGAGAGGAGAGGTGAGGGCTGGCAGCCAGAGCACCAATCACTGCTGACCAGCACACTTCCCGGCTACCATTAGTGTGTGCCATATTGACACACAGATACACACACACACAATATTTGAAAGGAAATTAGGACTGTGGAAGTACATTAATATTCATTAAAGTGGTAAATATTCATCCATTTAAAGTTTGTGCCCTCTCTCCCCCACAATCACACACTGAGTCAGTAGATGGTGCTCTGCCATTTGAAGGTTAGTTTATTCACTTTGACCAGAAGAAGAAGAAAAAAATAAATCACAGACCAACTTAAAATAAAGATCTGCAATCAAAAATTTTTAAAAAGTTGATATTTATAACAGCACTGCCGAAAAATGTGGTCTTTTCATCGATGACCTTCTCGGCAACAGATCTGAGACCAACTTCACAGGCATACAGTGAAGATGAAAAATAAAAGCACTGATAGGAAAAGAGCTTTACATCCGATTTATTTCCTGAGGTGTAGCGAGGCCTTCGCAGCATCTTGCTCATGAAGAAAGTCTGTTGGTTTAGCAATGAGTCCTCGGCTCGGACCTAGAGTTCAAATTATTTTGGTGTGGGTGCGAGTCCCTACGCAAACAGTTCAGCAAAACAAACAACAATCATGCACACAATGGTGCTGGAATGAGAAATTCATGGAGTTTAGGTAAAACGTCAGGCAGAGCAGCTGCTCCAAAATTTCGCGTCCAAAAATGTAAAAAAAACCAAAACTTTATGTATTAATTACTGACCTTTTCACCCTCTTAGCTCGTATCCTTAATCATACAGAAGACCAACCCTAACCCTAGCATCAGTACATATCACTTTTTTATTTGTATTATTTTTTTCCATTAAAAGACAATCATTTTCACCCAGCTCTAAGTGACTTGACAGTTTTGACTGTCACCATGCACATGCGGTCGGGAAAATATTTCGCCAAGCCCCATCAGCTAAATTTGCATGAAACCCCGGTTTCATCCAAAATTCATTATGAATTCTGTTTCATATTGTCATATTGAAATTTGAACAAACTGATCTTCAAATCGTCCGACGTTGCAGGAGTGCTCTCGGGTTTTAGTTATCTGAATTTGAAAAACAATTCAGAACACGTCAACGCTGCGCCTCCGACCGAGTTGTGGTGATTGCGGGATCTTTGTTTCGTCTAACACCGGTGGCTAACTGACAGCACCCACCATTTCAAAATACCCTTTTACTCAGGATTGCTCTCCAGCAGTCCATCTGCCGATGCTGGCCATGCCGCCCCATTGTCTCAGCTTTCATCTGTAGGTAAGCACCCCACTAAACCCCTAGCCACTTCAAAACACGTGACAATAGCCAGATTTCCTCCCAATTTGCTTGTGGAGAAAGAGCCCAGGAGCTTTTCAGGGGGTTCTGAATACTCTGGCTAATTCAGGCACAATCCAGGCCTGACCCCCCATTTCCCCTTTATGTCTCGGCCCCTATTTAGGCACCCCTGACTTTGCTTAATTCAGGAACAATCCCTGCTGGTTTTCATAAGCCTGGCACCCATTGCAAATATCTCCATGTATGAGTATGTGCGTGTGTGTGTGTGTGTGTGTGTGTGTGTGTGTGTGTGAGACAATTTTAGAAACAGACAAATAGGTGAAAATGCATGTATATACTCATGCTCACAAAATAGTGAGATTTGCTCAGTCTACTTGTTCACAGATATTTACAGATCCTTTTATTTATTTATTTATTTATTTATTTGCTTGACACTTCTGCACTACCTTAATCAGCCTCCCCTGAAAAGCCAGCAAATTTCCCCTCTACGTGCATTAATATGCTCCACTTCCAAGGCCACTGTATTGCTTTTAAAGCAATCAAAGCCTTTCCATGTTATGTCCAGTACTAAGCGGTCATAGAGAACGTGAGCTGGGGAAACGTGTGAGCAGTTGATTGCACAAGTAAAAGAGGATTTGGAAGCATTTAAAACAATAAAGAAGGGGAGGGGAGAAGGAAGAGAACAAATTCATATTTCTCTGACTAATTTTCATGCCTTGATTTTACTAGACAACCACAAAGGCTTTAAACATGTTTACTCTGGAATAAAACATCATGCTGTTCCTTAAAAGCAGCACACATACAGCGGGGAAAGAAAGAATATGTGAGAGGGAGAAATAGAGACAGGACTAAGAGGAAAGAGAGAGAGAGAGAGAGAGAGAGAGAGAGAGAGAGAGAGAGAGAGAGAGAGAGAGAGAGGACACATGAGGAAGCATGACAGAGAGTAAATGAGAGACCAGTTTAAGGTTAGTCAAAACCCTCAGTCTAAGTCTTAGTGAAGATCAACTTTCTGATGCCCATTCAGGAGCCGTGCATGGCCGCTCTGTATGGGATACAGTGACCGGACGTGAGAGTGAGGAGGGTTTATCTTGAAATGTGATGGCTGAGGAGGAGAAAACTATAAAAGGGGTGTTGAGATTGTCTGGTAAACACCGTAACTGGAGAGTCTTAGAAATTCTAGGGATTTGACTGGATTTTACCCTTCTGTAGCTGTAACCTCACCTCGAGACCTGAGCTAATCTAAGAAATCCTACAACGCTGAAGATTTTGTCTTCACGTTTTTTTCAGATGAACAAGTCACTCGTGCAGAAAAATTGTCAATATGCTCAATATATTTCACTTACGTACATATTGTGCCTGTATTCAGACATACTGCATATTAGAATGTATTACATTTCCATATTAACAAACACAAAAAAAGAAAAAAATGTTTTCTAAGTACGTGTGTATTAACTCATTCACGCAGTTCATTCAACAGTTCAGCGCAACGAAATGTTCCCCGGTTCCTGTTTCAGTTCTGTGTGTGTTATGTACGGTGTAGAACAATGATAGCTTAAGTCTGTGGGTGAAGCAGTGAAAGGATATGCCCTACTAACTACATCCACCCTTCTGTCCTTAGTCTGGCTATGGGCCATTACAAGTGCGTGTCCTTAAACAGATTCAATTTCCTGATTCACTGACAGTCATTGCAATCCCTCAAGATCTTTTTATCTTCTTCTTTTTTTTTTTATTAGTTCACAAGAATATTCCAATAACCAGACACAATCAAGTCAAGCAGAATTTGTCTTTTAAAAGCTCTCACGTAGTATAGACAGTATATACGCAATTCTACTCAAAAAGCATCGGTACTCGAAATACCTTTCTGTAAAGCACGATATTCGATTCCATTCTCTCACTTTATGAAATGTTTCATATTGTAGTTGAGCCCATTTCTGACTTCACACACAACATGGACCTACTTCGCTGATAATCGGCTTCAGGAATCCGTCTCGACTGTCCAGGCATGACGGATAAGAAAGGTGGAAGGAGACAATTTGTTCATTCGATTCAAAAGTGGAAAGAAAAAAAGAAAAAGAAAAAAAAAAAAAGCAAGCAAAAAAAAAAAAAAGAAAAGAAAAAGAATGCAAGAAAGAAAAAAAAAAAGAAAGAAAGAAAGAAAGAAAAAAAAAAACCTCAGGGACACTCTATATCCAAAATCCTCTCTCAGGGCCATCATGTGAAGAATTCCCTCTCTCCTCCCTCCCCTCTTCTTCTTCTCTCTGTTTTTTAATAAAGCTGTTTGGTTGTCAGGTCTTTTCAGGCACGGACCCCCAGCCATGTGAAAAGTTAATCCTTGTGTGTGTGTGTGTGTGTGTGTGTGTGTGTGTGTGTGTGTGTGTGTGTGTGAGTGCGTGCGCGAGGGCTCGCATCGCCCTGGGAACTAAAGACGAGCATCCCGAACCTGGCTGGCTACTTGAGCTGGGGCTATAACTGAAGCACTTCTGCGTCGCGTCTGTCTCTTTTCAGGGTGCTTTTGATGGGCACAGCCTGACGGACAGTGGGATTTTGGATTTACATCTTCGAGTGCTCGTCAAGCTGAAGGATGACAGAGAGGGGGAAAAATGGAGCGTTTAGTTACGAATCCGTTTGCATCCCCCCTCGTCTCCCCCTCCGTCCAAGCTTCCACTCTGTGCTCAGCTTCCTCCGCTTGTTTGTCACATAATGCAAGGAAGTTATGTAGAGCTGACAGAGCTGATGATAACAGACGCTGATAAATTATAATAGTTCAAATGTGAAAACAAGCACAGGCATTTCACACACATATTCACACTCCACTCGGTGGCTTTGCTAATATGTTTAGCATGTATAATGTTTTATGCCTATAAATCCAATATATGTATGTATATATATATATATATATATCTATTAGAAATATTCTAAACAGGTCATAAAGTACTGATAATTCTGAGCCTGAGAGTTGAAACACCATCTTCAGCGTTTAGTTTTTTTCCTTTTTCAGAAATGTTCAGGATTCATTTGCGCCGCATGTCAGAGCTCCGAGTGGCACTGCAGACTGAACCAAGGGTGGGCAGACATCTAAATCCTCTCTCCTCTCTCCTGTCTTTACCCTGCTCACTCGTCCGGTCTGTAATGCCCTCCCAGGGTCAAAAGCCGTAGAAATTAGTTTTGGGGGAAACAAGTGCGATTGGGTCTGTAAAGGTCAGGGTGGACTTTGTTCCGTCTGAGGGTTTATCTAAACTACAGCTGCGTGGGACAATGAGACGGCGGCGGCTGACAGAAACCCAAGCTGTGCTGACTAAATTACCGCACTGATAAGGCCGAATTAGAAGGACTGAGGCCCGAGAACTCAACAGGAGAGGAGTGCAAGAGGAGAGGAAGAGGAGGATTAGATGCTCACCCGATGACAAGGAGGACGAGAGGATGAATGAGGAAGAGAAGTGGATTTCCTTATAGTTTTGCTTATTTTCATGTTCCAAAATCACTATATGTTGTACAACGCTTAACACTGCAACATATAGAGAACCACGATAGACTGACTGAAAAACATGTTCCATAACTTTCCATAAACTACTAATGATATAGAATTTATATTCACCTCGATGTATGTATAATTTCCTGTTTTATTTCATAGCATTTTTTTTTTCTGTTGTTTTTTTCAAGATCTATCACTCACGGTTGGTGAAATCACCGATTAACATTTGTTTGCATTGCTTTAAGGACTAACACCAAAATATCCCATGCGTGCTGAGTTGCAGCATGCAGAATGACTTATACTTATGCTCAGTATTAACGTTATGTAGGAAAATATTTCACGAGTTAAGCACGATCTCGGAAATGCTGTGTAATGCGTAGTAAATCTGCTGTGTGCATGGACGTGTGTAAATATGCCACCAATATCAGTGATTCTCATGTCGACGTGCCTCTGATCCATCGCTATCCACTGAAGGGTACTACACCACAAGATCACCGTGAACTTCCTTTCATATGAGTAGATTTCAGAACATATTTTCGTTCCTTTGTGCTCGGTCGGAGTCATATCTCGGCGCGAAACGAGAGCTTATCAAGGACGAGGTGTCATTGGCTTATCAAGTCCCATGACGCATTGTGTATTTAAAGTCTGTGGATCGGACTGAAGTTGTCCACCTGGTTTGAAGAAAATGGAACGGGGCTGATAACAGATATCTGTTGAATCTCCGTATCAACAAGTTGGTCACTTCAGGTACTGACTGGCACGGGGAACTGGTTCCTGTTCCAGAGATGGCTGTGTCATAGCATTTCATAATGGAGGGTGAGAAAGCACTTGAGCATTAGACAACATGCCAAGCCCGAATGATTGAGGGCTTGAGCATTGCCGCAGAGACAAAGAGGCAACGCACAAGGAACTGAAACAGGTCTCAAACCTCATCCTTTCTCATACACACTCTTACCACCCTTACATCCTGTCTCTCCTGATAACAAACGGGTGTGGGGAAGAAACGGAGAGAGAGAGAGCGAGCGAAAGAGAGCGAGAGATTGGATCCTATCTTGTGATCCTATTAGCAAACACAAGATTGCTAAGTATGCGGTACCACCAAGCACTTGTTCGCTCTTACTCAAAGAACAACTTTAATGCCTTGAACTCTAGCACATTTGCACACCTGATGTGAAAAAACCTGGTATTATTCCTCCAAAGCAAGAGCACGTAATTGCAAAAGATGAAAACAAAACGGGCTCATATTCTGAAAAAAATCAAATAAATAAATGAAAGAAAGAAAAGAAAAGAAAAGAAAAGAAAAACGTGACTAATAATATCTCCCTCTGGTTCGCTATTTATGTCAGCGTGTCATATCGTAACACATGCGCATGATATCACCCCAGCTGGAGACAAATTTGTGGTCCATCTTTAAATAGTATCTTTAAATTTGCGATCATGGACGGAAACCTGTGTGAAAAACGTGCTCCGTGGAGAAGGACGACAGATTTACGGAGATGAGTTAAGCTGGAGAGACAAAACAAAAGCAGACATGACTCAGAAATAGAACTCCTTTCTCCTACCTTTCCTCCTAAGTAGACATGGCTGAACCGGTTTTTTTTTGTTTTGTTTTGTTTTACTGGATTTCTTTCCAGTAAAAAGATCGATTCGACACTTTCTCGGTTGTTTATTCTGGACCGTTATTTTACATAGTCGTTTTTTAGAGCAGCACTTCGAATGTGATGAATAATGCTGAAAATGTTTCACATTTACAGACGTGTTATGAGACACTGGGGACGTTGGAGTGTTGCTCTAACAAAGACATAGCCTTGGACTTGAAGTAACTTAAGAAATCCAACAGTCTGTCTCATTATGAATTTATTGCATTATACATTATTCTGTATTGTTATCAAAGTTGGCAAATGAACCATTTATAAAAAAAATAAATAAAATAAAATAAAAATAAAAATGGTTTAAAAAAAGGTAGTGCTTGCTATGAGAACATTCTTCCTTTTGTTAATTATCTTTAATACTACATGGTATGTGACAGTAAAGGAAAAAAACTGGATCAGGAAGGTACAGTATATAAGCCAGTGGTTTCTGCCAGCCTCCGACTGTGAGTTTGATTAACTGTAGTAGAAGACGGTGAGTAGTACAGCCGTGAGACAAATAGACATTTCCAGTGTGAAAATATCATTGTAATTAGCAACATAAACAACACTGACAAACGCCATCATTCAGAGTAGTGTAGAGCAGAGGTAGTGTCTGTTGTGCCCTCGGGCCAAAAGAGCTGCTGATGGACCTATTCATCAACACCCACTCCTGAATGATGAAGACAGAGAGACAGACAGACAGAGAGAGAGACAGAGAGAGAGAGAGAGAGAGAGAGAGAGAGAGAGAGCACAGCAGACACTTCCACTGCGTTCCTCTACCCGAATAACTTATTAGCCGTACGGCATTTACTTCTGAAGTATACAAAAAAAAGGTAGGAAAGTAAATAATAGGAAAACAACAACAAAGCCAGATCAGCTGAATTGAGTGACCCTAATTGCCCTATCCTCTATATAACTTTCATTAAAGCCCAAGATTAATTAACAGATGGGGGTAATTGGTTATTAACAAATGATAAGGCATCAGCGTGGTAATCGATCTTGACATTTAATTTGCTGCCCGTTTCCCCTGCTATCAATTACCATGTTCATGGGAATAACTGACAATGTTTACTCAGGTATTGCGACGCAAAACGGGCATTTTTCACAGCTCGGAAAGAAAAAAAAAAAACGCTGCTTTGGTGTTTCTACAGCGACACGCACCATATGTTTAATATTAGATGTAATCTGTTCTAGTCAAGTGCTCCAAAAATGGGGAAAATTGGATTAAATTGGTTAATGGCATGTTTAAAACCTACCGAAAAACGAATGTGAATGGAAGATATTATGGGCCAGGGCAAAACTGTGGTCGTTTTTTTTTGTTTTTTTTTAATCCTTCTTTTTGCATGTAAACGCATTTCTTTAAATGACACAAAACCTCATGACATGGATCTAGTCAATGGAGCAGGGAACAACCACAGCAAAGATATAAGTTTATGCTATGTGGGAAAGAAAGCGAGGATATTTACACGATGAGGGTCATATGACCACCAGCGAAAAGGTTTTAGTTTCTATTTGGCCGTTTATTGAGATGTGCAGGAAGCGATCCCTAAAATATTAGTTAAATCGGTATTTCTATACAAGGTGTAAGGTGATGGTCGATTTGCATTCGTTCATTTAACAAAGCAATATCGCGATTGAGTAATGCAGAGCCTAATAAATAAAACTTGCAACGTTAGAGGAAGGACTAAAATCTCAAGAGATACTTTTGCGGTCACCCTTTCTCTACATCTCCCACGGTTCGTTCCCTATTGATTATTGTCACTGCTCGCCTCTATCAGAACTTCTCAATGTGTTCTTTGGCCTGTCTTCAAGATAAAAACGGTTCGTTTCACAAACAGATCGGACAAGCTGCGAACCGCGAGCGCTATCTCCACACGTGCTTGGCGGCTAAACGATCCCACACACACAAAGGTGGACAAACAGAGAGGTGAAAGGTAAGGTCAGGGGAGATAGTGCCGGGGGGTGGCGCAAAAGCTGAGAGGGACGTTAGCGTGAGGACAAACAAAAGTCAACCACGGGCTGTCAAGGCGGGAACAGGACACAAAGGAATTCAGGTTGACCTATGAGGAGCAACCATGCAGAATAGAGCATCTGTCACGTATACCAAAGGTGCAAAGTGAACACATCCAATCCGGAGTATCGCTAAGTCAACAGCATAGCAAATACAAGAAAATGCCAGGCAAGAGCAAGGGTTTTTTTTTTTTCTTTTTCTTTTCAGTGGGATGAATAATGACGATATGGAAAAGTACAAAAAAGCCATGAAGGCAAACAGAAAGTTTGCATTGCAGCAAAGTCATCAATAGGTCAAAGCTCTTTGAAGTCAAGAGGTAAAGAGATAGGTGACACAATAGAGAATGTGCCAGGGCATCAATCATGGGAGTTGAATGCATGAAACTCCAGCAGAACCTGACATGAACCAGAAAGGAATTAAAGTAGATAATTTCACAGAATTTCACTAAAGGGGCCTTTCTTCATACAAAAAAACACAACAAAACAAAACAATGCCCAAGTCTTTTTTTGTTGTGCAGAAGTGAAAAAAAAAACAAAAAAAAAAACATGCACTCGTACGCAAATTGTCCTGCCCATTGAGCACATGCAAATCCACTGGGCTACAGGCAACCTGTTCCTTCTCATTTACTGGGACAGAAAATGGCCCCTCGTTGTGCCTGTAAGAAGCTCGGCGGACTCATTTGTTCGCTAGTACCACGGGTGTCTTTAAGTTTCGCAGAGATGTGAATTCAAGCCACATCATTAATCTAGCTAACTAAGCAGAGTTCAGGGATAGTTACAGCAAGGCAAAGAGTCATCACCGTCGTTAGAGAAAATTTCAATCAAAACTCCGACACGCCTCGGCACACTGCGAGGGCATGGCGTATGTACACACCATTAATCTAGCTTTTGAAGAAATACCATCTCGGAGCTTTTGAGAGTCCCCCTCTGATTCACCCTGCTACATTGCCTCCTTTGTTTCATACTGAATGTGAGTGGGATGAATAAAGGCGTCTCTATCTCACTGCCCTGGCAAAATGAGATGTGTTACCTCTCATACGCTTGTACAGTAAATTAGATTACCGCTGAAAACATGCCTAATGACAGCTCAAGATGTTACAACTGTGTGGGCTTCTAAGTGAAAGTATTCGTCTGAACACTTTGCTACAATCCCTATATTAGAAGGAATATTTACTAAATATAAAAGACATTCTCTTGGTAATGCAAAAATGGTGTGAGGTAAATGCAAACACGATAAAAGTATGTTTGTTAGGTCTGGATTTAGGTACTGTATCTAAAGTTAGAACTCCACTATGCGGCTAAAGCAAGGAGTCAGAAGAACTAGCAATTGAAATGCCAACACTACCATCCATGTTAACCACTCATGGTTTGGCGAAGTTCAAAACGCGTCTGAGTTGACAGATAGTGGAAATATGATGGATAAAATGCCTTCTTTTGTTGCCAATACTACCAGGACTTTTGGCACCGGTTGTACGTTGACCAATGTGTTCCACTGGTTCAGTTTCTTGTACCTGCTCACCAAGAGCAAATGTCAGCATTGGCTATTGCTGACTGGTTACAGCTCACCACATCACACAAGCTGCGCAATTATATTTTCTTATATAACCTATGCAAACAAAAACATGTTCTGATGCAGTGTTTTTACGGCGCAAACACTTCGCGAACGAACAGAAAATACTTGTCTTTGTTTCGTGATCCGTATCCTGACCCTGCCCTGTTGCTGACCCGCTCACAAAATGATACTGTCTTGGTAGAAATGGATAACAGACACACAGACTGAGACACAAATGGTATCCCCTCTAGGTATATCTGACAGCATGTGACAGTAGATGGACACACGTAGTGACAGCGGTCCCCGACGGAGCCGAAATCACATAGACTAGACTTAGTGTCAAGATTCCACAATGCTCCCAAAACTTCTGTCGATACCATTACCAGAGCCAATGAACCCCTCTTACGATAACACACTGAACTATCAAGTCCATAAACCGACAAGGCCAGTGGCTACACACCTTCCTCCTGGGACCCTTGCAGGAGTCTGAGGAACGGACCTGATTGAAACGGTGTGTGGCTGGGGCCAGTGTTATATTATGTTGTGATAAAGGGAAGCATAATGGCTTTTAAATAGACGGCCTGTATCTCTTGTCTGTGCGCGAGCGGAGCCCCTGAGGCGAACAGTCGCGCAGATTGAGCTGTCCGTCTCGCTGAAATGAATCTGAGTTAACACCTCTTCAGTCAGGGACGGCACAGCCTGAGGGACTGACGGAGGAAGGCGTCCTCATCCACCTACAGCTGCCGTCGGTTTCATTAACCCACATCTCTGCGTGTTGTTGCCGTAGAGATATGCACACACACACACTGGCTCTGAAGACTTTCAGACTTCGAAATCAGAGTGTTTTGTGTGTGTGTGTGTGTGTGTGTGTGTGTGTGTGTGTCCTTCTAGTGTGTTCTAAATTCTCATCTATTTATACATGTGATGGTCTGGGAAACCCCTTGTAACTGAGATTTTCTGCTAATAATATACTTTGATAGTTCTACTTTAAGAAAACAGAGCTATATTTCACCAAAATGTTACTTTTTAACCTCGCCTTAGCTGTCTGACTGCAACGGTCATGCGGGGTAACTCTTCAGATTGACAAACACTGTGTAAAAACCGTCAGTCTCGCCTAAAACCTTGCTAGCTTTTCACACTGTCATTACATTGCTGAAGAGTCGCATGCCATCGTGAAATGGACACGAGTTTAACTGAACTGAAGCGACTGAATTCATCGGCGATTATTTCCTCACCCGTGAAGGAAACGCTCTACGTTCACGTCATATGATGAAACAGACACCGGTGTAGATGAAGTTCCTCGTTGACGTGAGAACTAACTTCCCATTGAAAATTTGCCAGCGATGATTATGTGTTCTCCTTTTTCACTTCTGCTGGTAACCGGATGCCGTAACGTTACATCTGGTTAAGGTACATGCATGAGCGAAAATCTATTTCAGTTCAGCTCACTGATCCATTCGGTCATCCTCGGTAACTGCTTTATCTTGGTAAGGGTCTTGGTGGGCCTATTCTGAGAACACTGGGGCATGAGGCACATAGGAATACACCCTTGATACGATGCCAGGAGGTCCAGGGCAAAGCCTGTAGTTTTCAGAACTATACATAGTAGCAAACGTCAAAATTTGACCATGTGAAGGGTTTTCCCAGGCCACCACACATACATAGCTGAGCCACATTTACAAACCGCATCATGTCAGAAAATGCGAAGACGAGGCTCGGATCTAGCGAGTAAACCCACAGTCTAAATTCTGTTCTTCCCAAGGTGCAACTTGTGAGAAGTTTTCAGCGTGTACAATCCAAAACCAACTCTCCTAACTGTGTGATTATCTGGTTGCTCACTGTGGCTCTGCTGTAATCCAGTTCTATTAACACCTCTGACCCAGTGCTGTTAGACCTACTCCTCTCTCCACACTGTCTATTTGTCTAAGGGCGCTGACGTAGTCTAGTCCATCTCCTCTGGGAGTCCTGCGATGGCTATCCATGCCCGACTGTTATGACTATCCCTGATAAGAGCTCTGGCCCCTCTCGCCATGCTGAGCAATAGACACAGGCAGGATTTTCTTTCATTCTGTCAATTTTCCTATGTGTGTGTCTTTCTTTTCACTTTATTTTTCATTGCTTGTTTTTTTTTTTCTTGGCGTAATGCCCTAAAATTCAATGCCTGTTGTAGCTATTGTAGAGATGAGGCTTTTATTGAAAGCTACCACACAGCTCTAATAAATTCTCAGAACAAAGAAATAAAATGGAAAATAATTAGTTTAAAACCAAAAAAAAAAAAAAAACAGAATCATAAAATGAGGCGACGGGATTTTACACACTGTCTTCACCCAATTTCCGGCAGCTGCCGGCAAGTATCACTTTTATAGATGGTTTGCCACAGATGGGCCAACAGATGTCTCTCTGGTCTTCAACAAGTGTGTGAGAGCAGTGTGTGTATGTGTTCGTATGCGTGGCTGTGTGTGTGCGTGCGTGTATAGTGTGCAGAATCTCATCGATGTGCTCCTTGTCAATCGTTACGCTGTCGAGGGGAGCCTTGAGAGTGCTCCTTATAAAAAGTAAAGCGAAAGTACTTGAGCGCATAAACTGGGGCTGAAATCTGAGCATTGTGTCAGGCAGACACACAGACAGGCTTTTTCCTGGGGCCGGATCCTGATGAGCACCATTAGCGGCGAATCCAAGCCAATGTGGCCTAAGAGGGAGATTGTAGTTTTTGGAGTCGAGCCCTGGGCGCGTCAAGAGTCTAGTCAAAATGCGGGGGAGAAGAAGAAGAAGAAGAAAAAAAAAAGCTGCTCATAGCACGCGTTGACTAAATGTCAGTTGTATCTCAGATGATGAATCAAACAGAGACAAACAGGAAGAAAGGAATCGGGTATGTTTGTAATAATCTAAAAGGGACCATGAAAAAACTCAATATCATCAAGAAGATGCCACAGTAAGAGAACTTGCTCTTTGCATGTTGTGTGAATGGTGTTTCTCTTCTTTCAATAAGAGCTCACGTATGCAGAAGAGGGCAGTTGGCGCTTTCCTCTGAGTGTGTGTTCAGTCCAGCCCTAAGCAGCATTTCAAGAAGATGCGATTGCTGGCCTCATGTGTCTCAGAGGAAGTATGCGCAAGCCTGCTGTGAGATAGGGGACTGGATAATGGGTGGGAACTGAGAATGACTAAAAACAGAAAAAGGGTAGGGTAAAATTAAACAAAAGAAAATGAAAAAAGAAACACAGAGAGTTGGAGAGAGAGAGAGAGAGAGAGAGAGAGAGAGAGAGAGAGAGAGAGAGTGTTACAGAAGAGAGGCTTGGTCATGCGGGAGCAGGAAAACATTACCGAGGGCACTAACAATCTTCGCGGTGCAACATCAATATCCCCTGATGTCATGCTGAAAATGAAAACGAATAGTTCAATACAGCGCCATGCAAATGCTACGCGTCTTCCATTTCTCTGTATCGTGTGGCGTGACCAAACGAGCGCACTCGAATGGATATAGGGGGCGGGGGGAAAAACCGATCTCTTCTGTAATCAGGATTTTGCCGACCGACATCAAATGACATTTTGGAATACGTCGGGAAGGCCAAAGAAAAGAGCACAAGATTGACATCGGATCCGTGTAGAATACGCACCAGGAATAAGTTCTTAATGTTTGCTCTGTAGTTCATTCTTCCCCACAGACTAGGAGCTAATCACACTAGGACAAGATTCACTTACCTTAGCCGCAAGTCCTTTAATGGGCCTCCTATGTACAGTATCTACAGCTTTGCATCTCCATACTCACCATTTCATAACAATTCGAAAGCTTTTTCTACATGTATTATTTGTATAGTTTGTACCTACCTCCCATCCATAAGTGGTCTCTTTGACGGTGGCGCTGTGCAGCCCGTGAAACGGTCCGAAGCGTTCGCCCATCCCGATTCTGGTTTTGGCCCAGATGCCGAGGCCAGCGCCTGGCACAGAGGACTCGCGCAGCTCCAGGTGGGCGGGGATGGGAATGTCATCGGGAATGTAGACAGGCACCTCGTAGGGTGAGCCTTCTTTTGGGGTGAAGTCTTCGTTGTTGGGCTGAGGCGAGGCAGGGCCCATGGCGATCGGAGACATGACACTGTCCTCCGTCTCCTCCTCTGCACTCTCTCCCGCTGCAGCGTTCAGCTCTGTGTCGTACATGCTGTCTACTGCCTCGCTATCATCTGAAACAACACAACCAAGGACAATCGTCGTCATCGTCAGCAGTGTGCACATCCACGTTATTATTCTGCTCTACATTTTAGGTTGTTAAATACAGTATGTTCAGCATAGAAATGAGTGATGGAAAGCACAGCATATCAATAACGGTCATGTTATTTTTAATTAAATAAGCAATAGCTAATTCCATTATATAACTTCTACAGAGATCTCCTGCCGCAAGAAATAAACTTATTTCCATTTTATAATTTCTACACAGATCTCCTGCAGCAAAAAATTAACCTTATTTCCATTATATAACTTCTACACAGATCTCCTGCGAAAAAAAATTAACCTTCTTTCCATTATATAACTTCTACACAGATCTCCTGTGGAAAAAAATAAACCTTATTTCCATTATATAACTTCTACACAGATCTCCTGCAACAAATACCAGCAAGTGTCCATGTTCAACACCATTCCTTCACATTAGAGCAATATATGTAGCAATCATCTTTTGACTGGCCTTCTCCAAACCCCTGAAGATGGAAAACCGAAGGCTTTTGAAATGACTCTCAGCTCCATTCCAGCCTGCTTCTGGCGTTTGTTCCACTCAATCACAGCCACTACCATTTCCTGTCTGATCGTCTTACAGATAATAAGACCAAATGACCGTGTGGTCTGACGCCATGGCCAGTCATCTTCAACCACTCAGATAGTCACCTATGTTTATTGTCATTCTGGGCCTGACAGAGTAATTGTGGTATTTAGCCGTCGTGGTTATGGAGGTAAAAGCTGATCGTTAAGGCCAGGAGCCATGAAGTTGCTCAAGATACCCGCCAGAGATTTGTTCAAGGCACATTTTTGCTGCTAGCCGAGCTTTGAGAAAGAAACCTAAAGCAACTTGAATAACTTGTCAAGTATAAGGACAGCAACCACCTCCATAACCCGCCTTATCTTATATACCCCAGCTGCAGCTGTATTACTTTCACTGGAGATGGGGATTACAAACGCAACAGCTACTTTCACTTGTGTCCATGACAACAGCCATGCCACTGCACACGTATTGACTCAGTGTAATTTGTAGAAGCACCAGTGCAGTTTGCTATCCAAACACAGGACCAGCAATCAGAGCTAACTAGGCCACAATTACGCCAGGAGTGCTTCCAATCAGCCACGACTCAGCCCCTTTGTGAGCGCTGCCAAGAACACAACTTTATTGCTCTGAACTGTTTCCTTTCAATTTGAAATGCTATTTACTCATGAGCAACATAAACCAAGCTGTGAAAAAAATAAAAAAATATATATATGAAATGCAATCATTCCTGAACAAGGCTAAGGTGAACCAGTCTGAAAGCTTTTCCGGGTAATTTCACATGCAGACAAACACAGCTGTAAACATCGGGAAAACAGCATGATGCATGTGCAGTTCAGCAAGAAAGAATTAATTTCTTGAGTCGGTGTTTCCGGCTATCTTCTGGGGGAAATTTTTTGATGAAGCTATACAGTTGTGCTCATAAATTAACACACCCCTTGCAGAATCTGCAAAATGTTCATCATTTAAAATCAAATAAAAAGAGATCATAAAAATTGCATTTTGTGTTTGTTTAGTCCTGCCCTGAATAAGCTATTTCACAAAACAGATTTTTACACAACACACAATAATAATTGAATTTACCCAAATGAACCAGTTCAAATGTTTACATACCCTTGATTCTTAATACTGTGTGTTGTTACCTGGATGATCAATAGCTGTGTTTATGTTTTGTGATAGTTGTTCATGAGTCCCTTGTTTATCCTGAGCAGTTAAACTGCTCACTGTTCTTCAGAAAAATCCTCCAGGTCCTGCACACTCTTCGCTTTTCCAGCATCTTCTGCATATTTGACCCCTTTCCAACAATTTAGATCTTTAAACAAAATAGTAAGAGTTTACACTGATCAGCCTGTTCAAAAGTTTACACTTTTGAGCATCAGTGAATTTTTGCACCTTTTGTAATAGTTGTGTATGAGTCCCTCAGTTGTCCTCAGTGTGAAAAGCTGGATCTCAACATCATATAGTCACTGTTGGAAAGGGCTCAAATATGCAGAGGATGCTGGAAAAGCAAAGAGTGTGCAGGACCTGGAGGATTTTGGAGGAACAACTCTCACAACACAAAAAAAAAAAACAGTCGTGGATCATCCAGTTAATGACACTCAGTATTAAGAATCGAGCGTATGTAAACTTTTAAACTGGGTAATTTGTGTAAATTCACTTATTATTGTGTCTTGTGGACTATATGTGAACATCTGTTATGTGAAATAGCTTATTCAGGGCAGTACTAAATAAAAAAAAAACTAATTATTAACATTTTGCAGATTCTGCCAGGGGTGTGTAAATTTATGAGCACAACTGTATATTCACTAATACTGCCGTGAATAGCTTTAACACGCCTTGTAGTTTTTCTCTTATATGTCAGAGAAAATATGTAACAGTTAAGGAATTAATAGACACTAAATTGTGAATACTGGTGACGACGCCTCCCGAACACAAGGATCCTGACAGATCCAGGAAATTTATCTTATAAAAACCCAACCATGAAGGAAAAAAAAAAAAAAAAAAAATGCAAGAGCTTTAAAGAGATCCTGCGTCATCCTGTGATTCCGAGGGAAAAGAAAAACGTTTTACCAATTTCTTTAATGATCAGACTTCACTGGAGTCTCAGACCAGTCAGGCAATTAACATGAAGAACATGTGGCCTAGTAGTAGCTTCTCCTTTTCACAGATCAATTAAAATTTTACAACCATAGCCTATCTGGTGCTGTTTGCAAATCAAAAGTGTTTTCAAGCCCATTAAACCTCTTTTTCTTTCCCTCCCCCCTTCCCTTTCTTTGGCATCTGACCCATCGAGTACAGTTTTCAACAAGCAAAGACAGGGTTGGAAAATCTATTAAATACTTCAGTTAAAGAGGCCTGCAGAAATGCGCACTAAAAGCGAGCGATGTAAAATGGCGTATGTATTCAAGAGGCCAAAGCGTAACGAGCAAGACATTGTTTGCGATGGAAAAAAAAAAACCCTCATGCGTTTAACAAGCTCTTACGCCTGCGCGTTAAGAACACGTTTCTAAGCGCAGCCTTGTCCGTACGAAGACGCAGAAGAGCCATGAAGACGGAATGAAAACTCGTCCGTTCTGCTGTGTTTTCACTAGGGTCTCCGTGACGGTGGGGACTCGAACGGACTCGGGCGAAAAAGCGAAGGGGGAAAGGATTTTCGAGGAACGTTGGCGACGAAACGCAAAAGCTGACATTTTGAACCGAGTTGCTTTGGCAGGAGTTTATGTTATGATGTTAGCACTGTCTCCTGGAGGTATTTGGATGGGAGAAGAGAGAGACAGATAGTGCCTTCCTCTGTGCCTCTCTATGTTTTCTCTCCCCCTCATACTGAACTATTTATCCTGATTACACCAGGCCGCCATCATTAATTCGCACCTTGGGGGTCCTGCTCTCCTGCGAACTCTGGCCACAATGAGGCGCTTGTTCGGTTTTGTTATTCCAATGGAAACTACCGTGCGGCCCGGCCCCGCCACATGAAGGCATCAGATTTATTTGATAAATGGTAAAAAAGCGACGCTTTTAAACGGCGCCCTTTGTTGTCGTCAGGAGAGACACTGACACGCATGTACGCTCATGCAAACACACACGCAGGGAGATCCTTCGCTCTTCCTGAACTTCTGGGCTTTAACGGCTCTCTATGGGAAGAGTTCAGGCAGTGTGTCAAAGGAACAGATTTTCAAAAAGATTCCATTACACGCGCTGGCATTTTCAGTGATGTGTTAATACTAGGGGAAAGGGAATTATAAGCACCGAGTGCATTCATTTGAACTGAGTGTAAAATGTAATGTAATAT
>JANDJT010000190.1:6367464-6396892 GCA_024331685.1 Stegophilus panzeri | reverse complement strand
TATATGAGCTCACTGTTTAATCCAAAACAACTCTGTCTAATAGTCATGATGCACATAGAGCGTTTTAAGTGCGTACTTGTGCAAGCTGCCCCACTTTCAGCACGGTTTAGCTGTGTAAAGGAAACTCACTGAGGTGAGCAGTCCACTTCATCACTACTCCATCTTTTTTTTCCTCTGCGCTCTGACTTGGCTTCACCTCTTTTCCGCGCGCGCGCTCTCTCTCTCTTTCTCTCTTCTCTCTCTCTCTCTCTCTCTCGTTTCCTCAGGCCTCTACCGTTCCTGAGCTTCAGTGGCCACATTACCATTTTACCCTCGGGCTGAGCACGCAGCCTCACACAGCCGGACCAGTGACAGCTTATTCAGGAACAAATTCGACCTTTCCCCTCTCCCTTTACTCCGACTCTCCTGCCTCCCTCCATAAGAATTCAAATTTGTTTGCACTTCCCAAATGCGCTCGGAGGAAACGCCGCTGCTCGTATTTAATTGCAAGGCTTACACAGCCCTCTCTGTGGAAAAGAAATCGGGGGTGGACGGGGGCTGCCCAGAACTGTAACTGAACACTTGTCTAACTGAGCACTTCGCTAATGGGGCTAAAGGGACTACAGCAAGTAGACTGCGACTACCTCAGCACTATTATACAAGCATACATCAGAAGCATGTGGGCTGTTTGTTTGTTTGTTTTTTAAAGAGGAAACTCGGTAAAAGAAGTGTACAAGTTCCCATCCGAGCTAAAAGAGGTGTCCCGGTGGCTCCTGTATTAAAACAGCTTCGTTTAGCGACTAACTGGGAATTGCAGCACAAGGGAAAGAGGGAAAGGGGGGAGGGGGTGTGAATGCATTCGTTTTTATTAAAAGGAAAAGCCATTGGTTTGGCCTGCAACGGTATCTGAGTGGGGGAAATGATTTTCACCTCTGGCACAGGGAGCACTCCCTGGCTATACATCACCCGATTACTCTTCGACTGGCCCCGGTCTTAGTCATTAGCTAGTGAATTAACGACAATCCACCATGCTATTAATCACACTGACAAAAGTGTTAGCATGCCACCGACTTGCTGCCGCACGGGGACACGAGCAAGGGGGGGTTGTTGGAGAGGGAACGGCATAGAGAGAGAGAGAGAGAGAGAGGGAGAGAGAGGAATGGAGTAAATTGGGGTAGAGGATGGAGGAGAAGGTACAGTGTGGAAGAGCTGATAAACAGCAAAAAAAAAAAAGAGGACAGAATGAAATAATGGAGATGAATGAAGGAGTAGACTGTGGACTGGAATCACCTGAGCACTAGCACATGGCTGCTTTTCACAATCCTCTGACTGCTTAACTACCCCTCCCCACCCCACCTCTTCCCTTCCCTCCCCTCCCCACTCCACCCCTTCCCTTCCCTCCCCTCCCCTCCTACAAGGCTTTAAAAATGCTGACTGGCCATACGAGGTATTTGAGGGCATATGACAGAATTTGTGTAATTCTTAACACGGTGGGTTCAGGTGTTCAAACCTGACGATATCAAATTCTTCATGGTGTTTAATCTGAACACTCGTAATAAAACACCAAAGAAACTGCATCCTGAAGTTACAGGAAAAAAGTAAAGCGCTGACACTGGAGACTCCTTCCAATAAATGATACATAAACGTCTAACAGAAAATTGAACCTCTTTGTTATAGAAAAGTATGTGTGTGTATATTGTATTTATACTTCATGCCAATGTGTGACGGAAACCCAAAGTATGATGTCTTCTCATTTCTTAATTGAGTCTGTCTCAGCGAGGCTTTTTTATGTGTGTGGACTCAGGCGAGCAGGTCAAGTGAATTAGGCGAGGTCGCTCAATAAGCCGGCCGCAGCACTAACCTGGCTAATCACGCTGTTCTGGCTCATTGAGCAGTCAGACTTGAGCTAAAGGAGCGCAGGCTGGGGGCCGGACCGAGGCACTGGGAGCTGAAAGAACACACTCTCGATGGAACCACTTTCGTTCAACAGCCTTTCTCTCCTCACGCTTGTCTTTCCCCTTTCTCTCTCTCTCTCCTCTATCTCTGTCCCACATATTGCACACCTCTCTCTCGCTCGCTCCTATAACCGGCATTCGTAAATCACTAATCCAGCTGAGGATGACATTTATGGAGAAGTGACCACTCT
This sequence comes from Stegophilus panzeri, assembly GCA_024331685.1. Lineage (NCBI taxonomy): Eukaryota > Metazoa > Chordata > Actinopteri > Siluriformes > Trichomycteridae > Stegophilus > Stegophilus panzeri. The sequence continues at coordinate 6,394,767 of JANDJT010000190.1, read as the reverse complement.
ATGGAAAGGCGGCTACATGAAATGTCACGGGGAAGGGAGACACTCTCTTATAGCGGAGAGATGGGAAAGCTGTTTTATTCATCGCACTCCTCCTTCACCGCAGGCCAGTGAAGCTAATAAATGATACAATAAAATGGAACAGGGATTCGTCAGAAGCCTGGAAACACAACTATACCTGACTGAAGTCCAGAACACAGTAAAGCAGACGTAGCTTAAGCAACTGCAATAAAGCCACTGAAACAACTTCGAAAATAACTTTACAGCATATTATATTGTCAGTAAATGTTCACTGTCACAAAAACTGCTATCAGCACAACTTTCTTGTGTTAGCACTAACACTCGTCATGCAATTAATGACTTAATGCAGTTCGCTACATTAACATCAACTTAAGCCATGATGTATATGAGAAAATATTTGCCAAAAACATAGTTAAAAAAAATAAATAATAATAATAATAATAATCCAGTACATCTACTAAACTAGCATGATATCCATGTTTCTTTCTTCTGATTCGCAGTAGCACTTCCTCCACCCTTTATTTGATGTATTTAGTCTGTCAAAATTTTACACAGGGAAATAAAAAGGCTAGAAAGCCAGAGGCTTCCAAATTAAGCAAACGCCACGTTTGATTAAACGACTATTAAGTGTCCGTATTGTGTTCTGTTTCAAGCACGGCTAATCCACTTACGATCAAATCTAGTTTCATTTAATCCAGGATAGTTTCACTGCGTGTCAGAACCCACTACGTTCCTATAGTATGATCTACTCAGACTGAAAGGCCTACGTGATTACTACACAGGCTGAGCTGAAAGCTGAATCGCTTTGCTTATCCTTTATGCGGTGTTTTCTTGTTATAGAGCACAACTGGAAAGCGGAAGGGACAAATTTTTAAAATGTTTGGGGGGTTGGGGAGTAAATATGATTTTATTAATGTAATTAAGAATAATATGTTGCAAAAAAAACACTGATCAAAGCATATTTTTTCTTATTACTCAGATTTTTCCTTTACAAAAGCAACAATGGCAAAAAATCAATGAATCTATCAATCCGTTTCGATTTTCCCTGTTGAGTACCAAGCCAGGGCAGAACTCTTGGCATTAGTAGTTCTGTGCAAAAGGAAGCCATGTTGTTCTACAGGGGGAAGGAAGCAGGGAAACAGATGCTTCGGCATAGCGAATGGTGACAAGTGCGTTGGAGAACAATGCAGCCAGCTCTCCAGCACAACAGACCTGAGAACCAAGCTGAGTAACAATCAGCTGCTACACAATGCTCGATACCCTCCCGGCAAACAATGAGTCTGGCCCCAAGAATTCTGGGAAAGGGGCTCCGGCCCGCTTCTCCAGCCTGATGGGCCACCCGTGCTGTTAGCTGCCTGAGACTGCATGGTGCCACCTCGCCATGTTCGGACCGTTTCAGAAAAGTCGCCGCGGTGCATTTAAAAACAACTCGACTTGCTGTAGTAATAATTACAATTATTTAAAAAAAAATTTTTAAAACGCATCCAAACGCATGCGAGTGTAGTACTGTGCTGTGAGTGCGATCGTGAAAAACTCAAATATGTGGCTCAAACTATTTTCAAAACTGCTGTGAACACACACCGACTGACGCACCATCCTTCCATGCATCTCCACCAATTATGATCAGGCAGCGTTTATGGTTTACGAGTGCCATATTATCCTCTAGTTTTGTTTGTGTATATTTTCATAAAACAGCCTGCACTTGCACCCCTTTAACTGTGAATCATGGCAAAGACATCATTCATGGAATAAAATGTCCATGCAGAGACATGAAGCAACAAGCTGCTGTTATAGAAATACAAACAGTATTGAACGTAACATATACAGATAACTTACCTATCGACCTTATCAAACACCGCAGGTAAATTTGAACTTTAAAAAAAATTTATAGAATATATTTTCAAACAATTTTACCTGTTGAGTAGGAAGTTTAACTTGTTTAATATGTTTACAGGGCAGTGGTGGCTCAGTGGTTAAAGGCTCTGGATTATTGATCAGAAGGTCAGGAGTTCAACCCCACAGCACTGTCAAGCTACCACTGTTGGGCCCTTGAGCAAGGCCCTTAACTCTTAATGTATAATGTATGTAGATAAATGTAAGTCGCTCTGGATAAGCGCGTCTGCCAGATAATGTAAATGTTTACTAAGTAGCTCTAAACTATGTGAAAGCTCTCGATTTAGTGCTCTCCAAGCTTTAATAGCTAGCTCAATGACTGGAGTAATGGCTACATCCATGATAAATATAGTGATGTACTCACATTTAGTTGATTTTAAAGGCATTACTTTGGAGTCTAAAGCAGTAATCCGACCCTTTATTAGAGATAATGTTAGCCTACTAATGCTAATAACTGTCAGTATGGCAGTATTAACGTGAGTCACTTACTGCATGATTAATGTGCTTTCATTAGACAATTCTTAAGACGTTTCAAATTTGAATCATTCTGTTATCTTTAGCTGTAATTTTTCCAATGATATAATGATAACGAATGACAACAAATGCTGCTTTACACAAATGCTGCCATCACATATATTACGAATAAAACATACTGTGTTACTACTCTGATAAACTTTTAGTTCAAATCTGTACTGAAATATGATATACAGGAGGCCACGTGGACTCATACTTCGCTGTCTTTAATGCTTAATGACCCTACTACACTTAATTAACATTCATAGACTACATAGGATGTGACTTTATTACATGTATGGGCTCTTGTTGTGCCAGCTTCTCACTCCCTGACATAAATAATGTCTTTTTAACCTTAGTGAGATGAACAGCCTAAAGAAGGAGGAGGGGTTGCTGGGTTAGAGACAGGCAATTTTCCCGTTTAAAAGCGCCGGCGAATTGCGTCGAATTCCACATAATTGGCTAGCAATTAGGGAGGTCGCCGGGTCGATGTGGGGAACAAATGGTGCTCTTTAAACGGAGGTGGTCCCCTCTGTAATGTGAGCTGAGCTGCTCTTTTGTCTCTGTTATCTGTGTCTCTGCTCACCGTGTGACATCTCAAACAACACGCCGTCACTCTCTTGGGACGCTGGGGTGAACTATTAGTCATGATTTAGACAGTCGCAACCTTGCTCTCTCTCTCGCTCTCTCTCTCCTCCTTTGGTACTCTTGTGACATTTCTCGATGTTCGATTTGCCTCAGTTTGGGTAACGATTGATTAAATACCCTACTTGTCCCGAGGGGTAGTCCACCAAGGTTCTCCTGAACCTCACAAGCGCAGAGAAGAAAAGGGGCCGAAATAAGATGGCAGGCACGTGGACGCTCACTGCAGTTACTTATGTGTCACACACAAATGTTTCAAGTGACTCTTTGATGTTAAGTTGTCAAAATTCAAACATTTTGTCAAAGCTGCATCGATTTGTCAGGGGGAATGGGAAACATGACATGACAGCGTTCATTCATTTAGCTTCCATTTCCGCTTTATCCGGGTCAAGGTTGCAGTGGATCCGGAGCCTATCCCAAAAATGCTGGACATGAGGTAAGAATACACCTGGGAGGGGTGCCATGCACACACACACACACACACACACACCTACTGGCAAATTATGGCATGTTGTTAAGTGGGAGGAGGAAACCGGACAACCCCTACAGACAGCAACCAGGGTTCAGGATTGGACTGTGGACCCTAAAGGGTCCATCCATACATTCCATCCATTTTCTGTACACAGGGTCATGGGGAGCCTGGAGCCTATCCCAGGGAACTCGGCGCACAAGGCAGGAGACACCCTGGACAGGGTGCCAACCCATCACAGGGCACAACTGAACACACACTCACACACCCATTCACACACTACAAACGATTTGGAAATGCCCATCAGCCTACAGCGCATGTCTTTGGACTGGTGGAGGAAACCGCAGTACCCGGAGGAAACCCCGAAGCACAGGGAGTACATGCAAATTTCCACGCACACAGGCCAGAGATGGGAACTGAAAAATGGAAAAAATAACTTATTTAAAGGTGAGGGGGAAACCCATTGCACCCACTGCATCTGGATGGAAAATGACAGAAAAGCAATGTTCTATTAAGAGACTGATAAGTTAAAAGTAAAGCCTTCCTCGGGGTACAAAAAGAGAGGTTTTTATATAACGTGATCATCTAAAACTGTGTATATGTGGTCAGAATTGTAGCGTACAAATCATATGTCCGAGCCGCTCACAGTAAAGATTGATTCACCCAAACAGGTTAGCTCAAAAAGTATTGCAGAAGTATGTCCATCACTACACTGTACACGAAGCTGGTAAAGCTCGAGCTCAGAAATGTCGATAAGTAAAACAGAAAGCCAAGTGCACACAGAGCACGAGCAGTTCTCGACTAAGAAAATAATGGCCGTCTATCACTGCCTATCCTTCATGCAAATTCTCCTGTCTTTTCATGCAGGACAATTACTGCCCTCTCTTCTCCTCTTGTTTCTCTTTTTCTGCATGTGTATGTGTGTGTGTGTGTGTGTACAGCACATGCACCCTCTGCTTCTTTTGCGTGTTCGAAGCAACTCCGATTGTTTGATTTGAACACAGCTGATTATTTGCTTATCAGCTTCCCGTAATTAAGTTGTTTTGTCTCGGCTTGATAGATCTGAGAGTCAAAGCCGAGGACGGTCGCACAGATGAGCAGCTCGAATCGTCGAGGAAAGGGCCGGGACGAGGCGAGCGCACAAATACAAGCCTGTCTAAACATTCCAGAGTGCAAACAAACAAGCGCTTACAATCACTGCACAGCACCGATAAACATGCTCTCACCTCAGAACTACTCCTGTAGTAGACAGCAAATATAGGTATTTCATATATTTTAGGTTTTAGTATTATTCATCCCAGTCTCATATTAAAAAAAAAAAAAAAAAAACTTCACGAAAGGTTCACGTACTATTTAGTATTGCAGCATGAATATCCTTCTATCACAAGCACCACAACGTATATAACGTAAAATAGCAAATGTGATCCCACGTCTCCGTTATACTAACCGAATGAGATCGATTGAACTTTACCGCATTACCACCTGACCTTATTTTCGTCAACTACAGGGGTGAGATGAAGGAATTAGGCTTATTGTATGAACCCTCTAACCCTGTCATTAAAAAAGCATTAAAGTGCACAAATGATAGCGTAGAGTAATGCAGATACAGGCATGGTTCAATTACTTTAGTGCATAATATGACCTACAGGGCAGTTGATGTATATCCTGTGCTTGTACGCTGATATTCATCATGTACTCTATAAGGTGTTGCAAATAAGTTGCAAACGTTTCTTTTATTCTTATTGGGACGAAATAAATAAAAGTAGTTCTAATCGGTATGCACGGGGGACCGGGGGACAGGGACGGGGACAGGGACGGGGACAGGGACGGGGCAATTCAAACCACCTGTATGATAGCTATGACGTTCTGCCATTTTTTTTTAATATACCACAAGGTCTATTTCTATTACCAAGTGCTAAAGAGGTGAATTTATTGTCAGTTAGTTATGTACGCTGTTAGATTAGAGTTTAAGTCGATATGATGATTTCTCAAACAAGGCAAAACACAAGATCAGAGAGTTACAGTAATCTCTCAGTGGCCCAGCATTTCCTAAAACAGGAAAAAACAGCGTCACAAAGGATGCAATGTGCAACAGAAAGGAAAGAAGTAGTGGCCTATCAAAGAGTAGTATGGGAACAGGAAAGGGGAGATTTCAATGACACAATGTCTCTCTCTCTCTCTCTCTCTCTCTCTCTCTCTCTCACGCTGGTGTGACATTAAGAGGGACATTCAGCTACGCTCTGCCCACAGATCAGAAGGAGTTGCTGGAAATAGAGGGACAAGAAGAGGACAGGACATGGGAAAGAGAGTGGGAGAGAAAATGAATGTGACAGTGGGAGATGATAGAAGGCAGACGAAAAAGAGAGGGAACGAGATCAAAGGCCACGTCTGACTTCCCTCCAGATAATGTGTGGCACAATTAGACATCCTCGACAACTTCCATTATGCCTGATCAAATATTTATCGCACTTTCCAGATGATGTCGTCCTCTCTGTCACCTCATTTGCATAACAAATGGGAAAGACACTTAACAAGCGAGTGGAAGATGGGGTGGGGGGGCAAGATAACGAGAGCGAGAAATGAAGAAAGAGAGAGTGGAGGTGTCAAAGTTCTGTTCTGGCTCTCTCCATTTCATTTGGAAATGACGACGCCTCGGTCATCAATTGTGTATGCAGGAGTGGTTGGGGGATGGGGGTGGGAAGGGGGGCACTGGTGACCGTTGAACGAGGATAGCTTGCTGATGCTACCTCACAGAGCTATTAATCATTTTTGCATTGGGAGAACCGGCACCAAATTGAGCTCATCAGTCTCTATATTAACCATGAATCATGGTACAAGGACAGGGAGGATGCAGAGGGGAAACGAGTTAAAAGCAGCCTCTTTCTATTCATTTTATTCTCCTCTTTTTTTTTTTTTTTTACTTCTAGTTTCCCACTGCCCAGACCTGACAACACTGTGTTGTAAATCACTGAGTGCAGTATAGCTTGTTAATTTCATAACTCGATTGCAGTGTCCTGGGCCAGAGCTGCTCTTTGTAACTGTGCCTCTCCACGGCCCTGGGCTGTAGAGAGAAAGCAGGAGAAATGAAAAGAGCAGGGACCGGGGTTAAAGGTGACCAAGCCTCCTGACAGGACAGACGGGGAGGAGGACAGACATAACGAGAGAATGAAGAATGAGCACCTCTGCTCAGCGCTGACAGCCCTATGGACGGAATATGGATGAGTCTTGAAGCGCAAGCATCAAACAGCCACCAACGTAGATAAAACCAACAAAGGTGTGGGAGTGCAATAAGAACAGGGAGAGAAAGAGCGAGAGGAGAAAAAAAAAAAGAAGAAGAGAAAAGCGTGGGAGAACAGGGGAGAAATAAAACTGGCCTCCCGGTCTTACATTTATTTTGCTGTCAGGAGGAGAGGCTGTGCATGACTCAGGACTGTAAATCACATGTAATCAGTCTAGTGATAATACCACAGTAATCTTCTTCTGGTTTGCCTTGTTGACAACTAAATGAAAGACCTCCGAGTATCCAAGCGAAATGATTCACCTTGACATTGATGAGGATGATGTGACCATGTGTTTGAAGATTTTCTATTAAGAAACCGACTCACGCAGTTAGCATACGCGTACACACAACACTGTGTGTTTAGAAATTTCTAGAAATTTCTATTTCTAGTTTAGTTTAGAAATATCCCTTTGGACTCACCAAACACCTTGCACAAAATCAACACATCCAACTCAATCCAGCTTAATTAGAATAATTTTTTTTTTAAACTTACCAAAAGAAGACATGGTCTTAGCTTGTCCTGCTCTAAAATGCGTCCAGTTCACGTGAACTCCTCTCGCCAATTAACTGAGGTAGTGTCTCTAATAATCGCTGACACACACACACACACACATTCTGAGATAGGGGCTATGTTAGTGAGGAAGGCATATCTGGCCAGTCAACGCTGCTAATGTGAAAGAATGTCAGTGTCAGAGATAGGATGAGTGCAGGAGGACGATGGTGCAATTGAAAGGACACTTTCCAGAGGTCAAGTGGAGAGACAGAGAGTCAAGTACAGTCGTCAGATCTGGGTGAGAATGAGGTAAGTTGTGTGTGTGTGTGTGTGTGTGTGTGTTTATTTGGTATTTCCCTGTTCAAGTGAAAAATACCTCCACTGCTACTGTCTTCTAGATACTGAGGCCAAAGGTCAAAGGTGTAACGGAATAGAGTTTATAAGTTGCGATAATGGCAAATCGTCAGTTGAACAATGTGTGTGTGTGTGTGTGTGTGTGTAGGAGGCTGGCAGAGTCCCTGTGTCCCCTCCACCCCACCCGTGCTGGCACACATGAGGCAGCTTTGCTCTCCAGATGCAGCCAGCATTCCTTTGATAGGATGATACAGGGGTTGGGGACTAAAGCTGTTCCATATGACACTCCTCACATGGCTCTGTCTGACCACCTCTCTCTTTCTCTCTCTCTCTCGCTCTCTCGCTCTGTGGGGGCAGAGAGAGGATTTCACAGGCACAACAAGGGGTTTGTGATGACAGGGGCCAGGCCTCGTCACACACCAAAGGATCTGTGTGTCTTTATCTCCTTTAGCTCGCCCACCATGCAGTGAGGGACAAGAAAAAGAGAGAGACTGAGTGGAATGAACTATGAAACAGCGGAATGAGAATAAACTCTTTGAGTTTTACTGAGGAAGACGAAAATCTGAGCGTTTCCCTTTCACTAGAAGGTTCATGCATGAAGAGATGCAGAAATCCTCTTCTTTTTCATCTTGTGTCCACTTGACCGATCCAATCCTCCTCTCCTCCGTGCTCCTTACCTTTTCCCCACTTTTCTCCTTTCTTGACCTCCTGGGTGGGCCGTGCATTTTTTCAACCACCCCCCCTCCCTCCCCTCCTGCTGCTTTCCTCCTTATATTTTTTCAAGTGCTGCACTAGTAGGTAGGAGTTTAATCCCTCTCTAATTCCTGGAGCTGATTGGGTTTACAGGGCCAGGGATCAGGCGCGTAGGCCAGTCCCGCACACGGTGCCGAAGAGCCAGGACCCCGGCCGCAGGGAACAAAAGGACGTCTGTTCGCTCGCCCCTCACGCTCAAGAGGCTTACGGACATTTTTCTCATTTTTGAACAGCTAATATCTTGCAAAAGTAGTCTAATCTCTTTAAGTTTAAGTTGAGCTTTTGTAAAAGCCCAGGCTAGCTGTGCTTATGACTTGACTGTTATCCAGCATCTTTTAATTAGGTCAGAGTGGAACTGCCTGGTGGGGAAGACAGACGTATGTCCAAGTCCAGAGCTTTACAACACATTCTTTAACGACGCCCAATTTCAAAATAAAGTCAATTATGAAAAAACGCATTTTAGTTAGAATCAGTACTGCATGTGTACCAAATGACAATTTGCTCCAAATGACATGTACCACATGACCCATTTGACCCAAAAGTGCTGTTGCTACTTTAGTTCTTAGCGTACAGACTGCTGATTGAGATCCAATCTGTTCCAATCAACGTCAACATGATTATTTTACATGTTCTCACTGTACTGCTGCAACTATATTTCCTTATTCTCCACCCTGCCGTATACTTATATGAAACCTAATAAACACCCTCTCTCTTAGCTAATGCTGATGTACGAGCGTATCTTGTGACCCTGAGGTACAGGTGAAACTTCTTCAGTGACACACATGATCTTCCTCTGCTACCACACTGGCCTCAGTGCAAGTTATAAAAGCCTAACTAATCACATAATTACATCCAATAAAGGCCTGAATGGAGAGGGGACGGACATGACATCAGTGAGAGCTGAAGCAGGAATGCTTGGATTACAGTTTTGTCCTCTCCTTATTTACCTTTGTAATGGGATCAAGACACAGGACACCGCTTTTTGACAATACCCTTTGCGTCCATTGCAAGTACATATTAATTCGCTTCTCCCCCTCTTGGTGCATGAGGAAAGGCTTGGGTTACAGGAAGCTAACCTGAGCTCGGATCCAGCTCTCTCAGACGTGAATCTTTAAAGGAGACAGGGAAGCGATCAGCGCACCTGGACATGCTGTTGAAAGACTTTGTCACAAAGGCGTGCTAATTTGTGAAGCGTTGCTGTTGGTGCTTGAGACGACAGGACGAGGCTCACGTCGAGATAGCAGTGTTTGGCGAATGCGGTGTTTTGTTTTGACAGGCTTGTCTATTAAAAATATGCAGCGAGATTAAATCACTCCTGCAGCTCAGATGTCTCAGCGGTTGCACAACACCGGGCGTCAGCTTTTACAGAAGAGTGCAGATCAGTGCAGCCAAACAACCTTCTTAATGATGTGTACGTTTCCTGTCCAGGCTCTGAAGTGTTTCCTGGTGCATGTATTACATGTAATCGATTTTACAACCCATTCCAATAGCAGCCTAGCGTCAAAAACGTGTTGAAGAACGGAAATAATGCACGAATATAAGATTCACGCGTTCTGTCGCAGGGTTATGTTTCAGAGTTAGATATTTACGTTTATTAATTTAGCAGATGCTTGGAAATACAAGCAAAGGCGATATGTCAAGCGGAGAACAATACAGTAGAAGTGCTACAATACAAGTTCTAGAGAAGCGAAGTGCTCAGAGTAGAAGTGTAAGACCCGTTGTAATTAATTAATTAATCAATTTATTTATTTGTTTATTTATTTATTTATTTTAATAATCTGGGTTTGTCGGGTTAGGGATTAGTTAAGTGTTCACGGAAGAGGTGGGTCTTTAATTGTTTGTTGAAAATAGTGACAGATTCTGCGGTCCGGATTGAGGTTGGAAGTTCATTCCACGGTTGAGGGACGGTTAGTTTGAAGTTTCTGGAAAGGGACCTTGAGCCATGCTGAGATATGTATAAATTCTAATGTCTCAAATTAGCAGTGTACTCTAACAAACTCAAGTGTGTCTGCCACCTTGTGTGTCTTTATACCACAGCGCTGTTGAATTCTTGACCTGTCAGAAGTTGTGTGATGAATCTTTTAATTTTTTTTAACAGCAACTCTGGCAGTAGTGCTGACCGTAATTTGACTCACAGGGGGTTTGTATTAATGTGCAAGGTTTCTATAGTAACAGCGTACACAGGGACTCTATGTCAGACACTCTGCATAATCTAAGGCTAATAATAAACGAGCTGCGTTTTTTGTCTTACTATATAATCAACTTCAGGGTGATAAGAGTAACTCCGCTTCGTGTTGGGCCACATCAACCCAGACCACCCCAACACTGATTATTTTCCTATAAAAGCATGCCCTGTCATATATCCTTTCTTACTTAGCAGCTGGAGCTCTATGACCCATAGCCCTAACCTTTGACTTGATGGATCGCCTCACTTAAAGTGCGTGAGAAAATGGCGGAAAAGCATTTCAATCGTGTTCTCTTTCTTCCATCCATCCATCCATCCATCCATAGATCCATCCATCTCTTCATCGCTGTATCCTACCTGTGCTCATCAGTTCATATATCGTCAAGTCTCTCTGGCCAGTCATCCCCGCTGTCCCCATTCCCATTCTTTCTTTCCTTCTCTCTCGCTTTCTCTGCAGACACAGATGTGCCAGTGCTGAGAAACCATAGGCCTGGTGCGTTGGCACAGAGTGAGAGCTACAAAGAGCGTCTGATTGGAAGCAGCGGGTGAGGACTTTTAACGAGAGCCGGTGAATAGAGGCCAGCGGTGAGCCAGGCCGCCTCTGCTTTGCCCTGCTCCTTCACACACCCAGCTGCCTGGCTCCATCAAAAGCCACCCGCAACAGGCGGCCTCGCTCTGCCTGCCTTTACCTTTGACTCGCACACACATCCGCATGTAGTCAAGACCCGCTCTTAACACACGTAGGCGTTGCAGGGGCCTGAAACCAGCACACTTTACACACACAAAAAAATATATTGGTCCTGTATTTCTCTCTCTCTTTCTCTCTCTCTCATTCTTGTACACACACACACACACACACACACACACACGGAAACACACATCGTTACAGAAGCACAGTCCTAAATTTTGAGATGCCCCTTACTGCCAACAGCTGGGAATGAGTGGAACCTTATCATCAGAGTTACTTCAAGCTGTGGCAGAACAACTCGCCCCATAGATAACCAAGTCTCTCATTATTTCACCTTCTCTCCAGTGCTCGCCTGATTACCGAAAAAAAAAAAAAAAAAAAAAAAAAAAAAAGCACATGTGTTTCTCAATTAAAACCCCCTTCCACCTTAATTCAGAATGAAGCGCAAAAGAACGAGTTGTACAGCCAGGCAGTTGAACTGTCCAGCCCAGAATCGCAGCACATATTTCATCAGTGACATTTCATACTTGTGGAGCCACTGGCCTTTTAGAGGAGTGACCTTTGGTATCGATCTCGACCCTTTCCATCCATGCTGTGCAGAGAGGCTTATTTTCCTCCGAGGGGTTGAAGCAAAGATGGGGATGGGGGAGATTGCATTGAAGTGTAGACTTAACATTGCTGGAGAAAAGCAGGAGTACTACGGCTGCATCCGAAATCGCGTACTGTGACGGTACGTACTAATCAGTATGCGTGTGTAGTATGAATACAAACCCCAGACGTACTACGTCTGCCATGCTGGCCTTGTCATGTGACCTTCGACGTCACATAACATAAACGCAAAAATCTTAAAGAGACCACCAGATTAAAGCAACCGTACTAACGGCGAAATGCACATCAGGAAAGTGAACCGAATTAGTAATGTAAAGTGGGCGGGGTTAACAGGTTGCCGTTAGCTTGGCCAGCTAAAGCATGATGGAGATCACAAAAAAGATTTCAAACGCTGTGACAACTGTTTTCTTTTTTAAACCTTTAACAAGTTAACAATTTATTCAGGTATTGGTAAACAAGTCCCGTTTAACCAAGGTTTAATACTTAAAAAGAGATGACGCACTGTCTTCCGACATTTGTTTTTCCGAGCTCGTCCGCACCAGTCCCGTTGCATTATGGGATTTTTTTGACTCGCGTAGAGTCCATCGGTTGCACACTGCAAAATCTCGCCTGAAGCAGTACACATCTGGGTATTTCTCGCCTACTGAGAATTCGGACATACTACCTCTCTACTCATACTACTGCTTTTTGCCTACTGTGTCGTAGATTTTGTACGCGATTTTGCACGCAGCCTATGTGATTTTTCAGGTGTGAAAATTGAGGTCTTATCTCTAGTCCTAATTCAAATCATTTTAATAGTACTTAATTATTTACTTAATGTTTTTTTTTTTTTTTTTTTTAATAGTGCTTTACTGGTAAATTCTCTTAACAGACATGCAGTGTCCAGATACCTAAACACCATAACATTAGTATAAATAATAACTGATTTAATGCAAATAGCATATCACGCATAGACTGCTAAAGGATACCAATCAGAACTAGAGTAATGACATCATTCTCGACCGTTCCAAAAATAATAGCCTGTTATGTTATTTCTTAACTTGGGAATTTGGCAGAGAGCTCTCAGACATTCTGTTGCTTCTGCCTCATGTTTTGGACCACTACAGGAAAAAAAATGAATGCTGTGCCGCCTTGGTGATACTAAATAAAAGTATTGCGCACTATTTTAGGCATTAGTATGCTACACTGATGCTGGTCCAGGATTGAGGCCCCCTGGCAGATAAGCTCGAGAAACAAAATTCGGAACCACTTCTCTTCCCGTTCTCATTCATCATTCCTTTACACTGCACAAAATGAAGACATCAGTGTTTTCGGCTTTACTAATTAGAGTCTTAATTACTGTAACTGCAAAACGAACGTGATGACTGGGGGTTAATTGGCAGCTCTTGGAGGCTGGGAAAACAACAAACAAATCGAGACCTGCTCTCGGTATGTGTGTGCTAAATTACCGACATAGCCGGAGTGTATAGATCAATGTATAATCAGATAGCTGACGAGCCTTTTGAAGGCCTGGAAGCCAAGATTAGCCACTCAGCTCCCCATTCAGCCGTAATTAAGGCCTGTTAATTGCAACAAAAGGCCATTTGCAAGAGATCTGCACATTACTCTCCTGGTCTAAAATGGAGTCTTTGACAGTCTTTGATAGCTTAGCTCCAGACAGCCCCCACAGCTCACATGAGTGAGTGTCTCACTTTAAGTGCAAAACAAGCCTGTCTGTGTCTTTGTACAGGATCGATTTGATTTGATTTTCATGCTGGCGATGGCTATGAGGCCATGCTGTTGCTTGAAAGAAATCTTTATCTTGGAGTCCATTGGACTTAACCCTCCATGGCAGTAATCTCTCTCTGAGTGTAGCGTGTATAGCACTAAGTAAGGTTCCAGCTACTCATTCTCCATATACAACCATGAGGCTACATGACAGTGGTTGACTATTTTAGATGATCAGATCATTGGAGCTAGTGGATTTTTCAGTTTGAGTTTGAGTGGACTACATTCAACAATTGTGAGCTTTCTGTCATTGTTCAGTAAATAAATATGATTGCTTTCTTTGGATTCTTATGTTTTATTACAGTTTAACCACTATTATTTCCACAGACCAAACAAAAGGATATAAAATAGTGATTTAACTAGATTTTAATAGGACGAGTGCTATATATATATATATATATATATATATATATATATATATATATGGTGTGCTACTAGTGTCTAATTACAGTGATTTATTATTTAGCCTTTTCCAATTAGATTATATATATTTCTAATTTTTTCAATTCAAACATTTAATAACAAACATTTCTCAATTCACCTATACCTGTTCCTTGATTAGACTTGCAAATGTTAAAGTATTTAAAATGAAGGCATTTAAACAAAAATGTTAAAATATACAGTTCTTTAAAAACTTTTGATTGATAGTATATATACATATGTATTTATGTCAGTTCTACTGGCAGTAGCGTAAGGTGGTGTTGGGCCAGCACAAGTCACCAGAACTGCTTCAATTCGATTCAGTTCATCTTGCCATCAATTCTACAGGTCACTCGAACTGTGCTGTTGGGCTGAACACCGTTCTTCTAAAAGATATTCCGTCAGCTGGTGTTATGATGACGGTGGTGGAGAGCTTGGCGGAGAAAAGAAATCTCCCATAGGTGTTCAGTGGGTTGAGATCTGTCACTGTGAAGGCCATAGCATCTGTTTTACATTATTGTCATACTTATCAAACCATTCAGTGAGCCTTCAAGCCTGTGCATGGGGACGGAGTCATCCTCAAAGAGACCACTCCCATGAAGATAGAAATGTTCCTTTTTCCATATACTTTGTCGTCCGTATGCCTATCATAGAATGTGCACAAACTCCTTATATCATTGTAAAGCACAAAAGCCAGCTATTGACTACCTCTCTGGCCTTTTGGTCTATTTATATCGACTCCTATTGGTCTTGGCTAATTGCGCTTAAGTGCTAAGTAATCGGCAGTCTATTGTTGCTTTGCAAATTACTAATCAACCCAGCACAATTACAGCTCTCATGGCATGCCCAAGGAGCCGATTTAACAGCAGCATTAATATCTCAAACGAAAAGTTTTCTTTCACTTCAGTAGCAAAAACAACGAAGCTGTGACTTGATCCATCCTGCTAGTTTGAGCAAAGGTGTTTCAGCACAGATCAAATATGCAATCAATCATTGCGGTTCTAGCCACAGCCACTCAATAGTGAACTGGAGGAGGGGGTGTTTGTGAGGAACACCTCAGTCGCTACTGAGACTTTCTCCATTCGCCTACCCAATACCACTTGTATGTGAAACGGTAACTGGAATAAAATACAGAATATCAGCTGCTATATCAGATCGAAAGCCACACCTTGTCCGTATTATTTCATGCAGCGGTAATGTAAAAATGATCGAAACGGAGACTTCTGTCAGTCAAATCTATCTTTTCATGTTTACATTTGAAACCCTGGTGAATTGGCACATATGAAAGAGGTTACTCTGCAGTAATCTGCCATAGGCTTTATCACAAGGGCCAGTATTGAGCTAAAAACAAGGTGAGCTCAGAAAAGGGACCGAAAGATCTTGTCTACTTTTCGTGAGAGACCACTTTCTTTCCACTGATTGCATCTGAGGGTGTATCGGAAGGTGAACAGTTCAGCGCTGTACTTCCTTTAATAACTCTCTTATATGATGTCGCTCAGGCTGAGTAAATACCTGCATTATACTATTTTTTTTTTCACTTTGGCTCTCTGCTGTTTGCATTTTTAAGCTCTTATAACGATGTGTTGTTTTTGCAAACTCTTTCTGATTCTCACCACCAACACAGAAAGGAGTCTCTTCTAAACTTGCATATGTGTGTGGGAAGTAAAGGGAAGGGTAAATTAAACTAATTGCACTTTTTTTTCTTTTTTCTTTTTTTTGTGAAACCATCTCAAGTTCAGAACCTGGTCACATTCGCGTTTCAATGCAAAGAACATAACCTAAAATGGACCTACACTGGATCTTTGAGGAACTCCTACAATTCCCCTGTCCCTTTTATTTTGTAACGGTCTCCGTGAACTGTCTGTTGCAAATTCTGCACCCAAAAAAGAAGAATACCTTTGCTCATACGCATTAATGTTCTGAAACGCATGAGGTCATAGCTTGTTTCTGGATGGCGCGTCAATAGCATGCGGTAACTTCTTTTTTTTTTTTTTTTTTTTTTAAGAGCATGCATCATTCTCTCAATTATCAGAGTTGGACCAAAGCTGCGTCTTGGATAAAATGTATCAGGGCTTGAAATGTTGCCCAAACAAAATATGAACTACGCGAATCCTGTTCGGGTTAAAATCCCGCTTGCCGTTTTCTCCTCACTTTACCCTCTAAGTAGGAGGGAAAAAAACAGGGATAGAAAAGAAGAAGAAGAAAGCAGATGGATAAGGGGGATGAGAAAGACGGGACTCTGAAACAATAAGGCCCCTTTCCTGCGCAGCCTGAACAAACACGTATGCCTCCCACCTATTTACCTCTTTTTATATCTTTCCTCCACCAAACCCTGAGCAGACACAAAAGGCATTAAAGTATTACGTGCTAATGTTTTTGGAAGTGTAGCAGGGAGGTAGCATCTAGCGGCCCCTTAAACGTCTGGAAGGCAGCACATGGCAACCATTAGCGCAAGGCCCTCTGTAATGCTGCTAAAGCTGCCTGAGGCTCGCCTACTACCTCCCAACCTCTCACTGCTGCACACCGAGACACAGGGACAGTGTGTGTGTGTGTGTGTATGTGTGTGTGTGTGTGTGTGTGTTTGAACACACTGCTGGACCCTATGTCAGAGGTCCACAAGGGCACTCTGTTCACACACACTCCTCGAGCCCGAGGGATGACACCCTGTAAGGTACGAGGCTACGATGAGAGCACGGTGCATTTGTAATTTGTTTTGACGTTTTTCATTAAGGACACACATGCATGGAATATTCCTTGAGGCGAAAGGAGCCCCATTGATTTCTAATGCAGCCACAAAGAACATATTAATTTCAAAAATGTTTATCAACACGGAAGCCAATACGCCATAACCAACTACGTACAAGAAAATCCTGCAAGGCTATTATAATCTCTCAAAGGGCACGGTGAAATGGAAAATGTGACGTATCGAATCACCTTCAGATCTACTTTCCGGACGCGGTATTGTTTGCTTGTTTGTTTGTTTGTTTGTTTGTTTGTTTGTTTGTTTGATTTGCATCGCAAGTCCTACGAGGCTGACGTTCGAGCTGCTAGCTCTGCGTTTATGTGCCTTTGGCAGCGGCTACAGTTTGAGGCCCTATAAAGTCGGCAATGACAGTAATGAGAGAGCTCAGTCCTGCTGCTTTATAGATCTGCTCCACACCCACTGGCAGTGAGAGCCAGGGACACTAGAACAGGGATTGTTGGGGGAGAGATGCTACAGGGGGAGGAAAAAAAAAAAATAACCCTCCCATGTAAGTGCCCCAACACCAACGGGGAGACAAATGTAAATTTTGGGGTGAATGTGGGCAGAGGAAACATTATATAGAACGAATCAGATCTTTGCATGGACTCTGTTTATTTTAAAACCCGTTTGTTTGACAAGCAGGGTGATGCTCTTCGTGACTGAATTCTGGATCAGATGTATTATTTTACACAATGTAAGCAAGGTCCAACTTTATGTCTGCGAGGCCAAGCTGATGCACATTTTGTTTGATTTGCTAATACGTGCAGTAAGTGCAACACTTTCCTTTTCGTTCGCAGTGTGTAACACACACACACACACACACACACACACACACACACACACACACACACACACCTGAATGCTTAAGGTTAGCCAGTGGCAGGAGGCCAAGCAGTACAGAGACCACACACAAACATACATACACACACAACTCTTCGACGAGTAAACACCACATCAAAACAGCCTGCGCTCATTTCAGCTCGCATCCCTCCGTGGTATAATTGGTAAAATGTGGCCTCCATTAAAACTTGCTGACATCACTTAGCGATGAACTAGGCCGGCGAGCGCTAACGAAGCCAGCGTGCTAGCCGGGCCTGTCCGGATTTCCCACATCCAGACACCGTTCCATTTGGCTCCTAGCAACTCGCCGCCTTATCGGCCCAGTGTTCGTAAACAAACTGAGCGCCAGCGTCA
Organism: Stegophilus panzeri; assembly: GCA_024331685.1. Classification (NCBI taxonomy): domain Eukaryota; kingdom Metazoa; phylum Chordata; class Actinopteri; order Siluriformes; family Trichomycteridae; genus Stegophilus; species Stegophilus panzeri. Next base: position 6,376,746 of record JANDJT010000190.1, on the reverse strand, counting down.
GATGGACATGCACGGTGAACATGTTCAAACGTGTGTTGAAGGGGCTCGAGACTGAAATTATTTGCACATGTGAGAAGGACTCTGGAGCATGGTGTCAACTTGTGCTTTGGCCATGTACTATAAACAGCATGGGAGCCTCTCAAGTTTCACCTCCATTGTGCATATGTATGTGTGTAGGAGGGGAGTCCCAATTGCCTAAACAAAACCCTATTATAGAGACAATATGGTTTTGTAAATTCGCTTGCCCTTGTAACTCTCTCCCTCTCTGTCTCCGCTCTCCACTCTCTCTCTCTCTCTCTCTCTCTCTCAACTCACTCTCTTTCCATGTCTTTCTCTAGGCTATTCACTGCACCTAAGAGGGTGGAGAGGAGAAATGTGTGGTTCCATTCCGGAGCGAAATCTAATTAAAACATGGTTAAGTTCACTCGGAGAGCTCCATTACAAGCGCGGTGTTTGAGATTCGGTCTACAGCCGCCCGGCTTTCTCCATTAACACCTGCTTCTTTTCCAATTAGCCTCTGCAATAAAGACAAATGATCCAAGGGGGCCCAATTAATTCACTTCTGTCAAAGACTCCGCAACCAAACTGTGTCACTGGGCTCACACAAACACAATGCGAGCATGGGCGCCTTGATAGATACACGCAGGCATACACAAAAACGTACACATCATTTCACACACACAGACACACCGATATAGCTGCACATAACCTTTACGGTAGTTGAAATTTTTTGATTTTCCTTATGTGACCTGGAACATAATACACAGCGATTCATATAGGTCTATATACTCAGGTTAAAGTAACTGAAAATCAAACGTGTGCTTTTGAACATGTAGTTTTACATAGTAGATAGTGTTGTGTGTTTTATTGACTTCACCTTTTCATATACTGATACAAATGTAAGAGCACTGATTAATCTTTACTGCTATTGTAGCCCTCTAAGAGCATAGTTATAAGAGAGCCATCATTTTGTCCTCCCCCTGAAGATTGATTAGTTACACAAATCATATCATCCTTACCTATATATATGGAGGAACGGATTATAATGTTGTTCATTTTAGTGAACTAGTGTCTCTCTATCTCTCTCACACTCTCAGACAAGCCAAATTCCTCTGATTTCCCCCGAGTTGCTTGTTTGCCGGTTGCACCACTCCCATCATTCATCACTTGCTCCTGTCCTCCTCTGTTTGTACAGCAGACCACTGTGTTTGTTCTACCTGTGCGTTCTTCTGCTCGAGCACAGCAGTGCTGAACAACAGCGCAGGACCTCTCCCTTTTCTTCAGCACTGGAGACAGAAGAGGAGGAGGAGGAGGAGGAGGAGGAGAAGGTGGAGGAGTGATCAGACAGGTGGCAGCTTGTTGGAAAAGACGCATAACACACAGGGTGTGTAAGAGTGTGTATAATATATGGACTTGATGCTAATTTCAGACCAGGATTCCTGGAGTGGTCGATGATTCCGGGCATTTTTTTTTGGTGGTGGTGGTGGTGGTGGTGGTGGGGGGGATGTTTGATTGAATATTCAATGTCCTTAAAACAGATCAAACACTCATAGGTCATGATGCACCTTTTGCTTATCTGCTGGCTTTTCCCACCAGGAAAGGTGACTTTTTACCCATGTTGCTCGATGCACAAGGCAGTTGGACAAATATGTTTGTTCATTTGATCTTTTTCGATTAAATTAAAGGTTCTTAGCTTCCACAAATGGTTTTACTAGGAACTCTTTCTGATAGAGAAACACTCTAGAGTAGAGTTGAGTACTGTATAAATATTTAAGGGTTCCCCCAGAAAGACAACCAAAGAACATTTAAGGATGTGAAAGTTTCAAATGCGGGCAAACATTCTGATTTACAGCAGCTGTAAAACGCTGTAAAAAGGCCTAGCTTTGAATGAATGTTTATTTAAGTCCATACAGAACAATTATCATTTAACAATGCAGTTTTCACTGTTACTGTTTAGAAGAGAAGTGACTGGCAGTTTGATAAGTGTTGGCCAAGTCACCTTGGATACTGGTATATCATAAAACATGAATGAAAAGGTGTCATCATGGACTACTGATTTGCGGTATGGAATATTCATTCATTCACAATGAGTCATGTACTCAGTTGTTGCCTTGAATTAAGTACTACAAAAAAAATCAAGACATTGAAAATCACCTGTCCAAAGCTTAATCTCGGTATTGTCTTCTTCGGCATCCAGTGGCTTGGGGGATTGGGAAGGCACTTTTTGATCTGTCACTTCTTTGAGCTGGAGAAGAATGGGGAGTACCTGAGTGAGGCCAATTTAAGAGGGACCTCGTGCGTGGATGTACGGCAGAACCCATCGCTGCTTTTTTTTTTCTTATTAACTCTTTTCCATTAACTTCCTGCCTCGATAAGATTTTAATCAGAACTCTAAAATTACCCGCCTTGACATTTATCGAGTCGAGTCATAGTGCCTTCGGAGTGCTTCGGCCTCGCGCGGGCGCCTTGTTCTCCCCTTGTCCCTTTGAATGGGAGTTAATTTGGAGTGCATGATTTATCTTGGCGGGACTAAGCATGACGAGACCACCACCTTTATTTTGTTTTTCAAAGGGAGGTCGGGGCGGGGGAGAGCGTTATTGCGGGGTTGTCCAGTGATTGCGTTCGGCGGGGGAGAGTGAATGGAGAATCGGCGTGTCGCCGGGGCTGCTTTTTTTTCCAGAGCACGCATTCAAAGGGCAGATTAGGCGTCTGACCGTGGGGATGACGGACGGACGGCTGGCCGTTATATGGACTGACAATGGTGTGAATACCTGACAGGATCAAGGCTGCCGTGACTAGTCCTGTTAGCCGTGTTCTCTCACTCCCCCTTCCTTTTTTTTCTTCTCCTCCTTCTCGAAGGACAAAAACCGTTCCAGTTGAGTTAACACTTCCTCTGCCATGAGCATGGATGCCCATCACACATCACGATGATATTGGTAAGAAAAGCGTGTCAAATGCATTAGCATGCTCAACATTAATATTCACGTTTCTATGGATATACACTATGGAGTTAATACACAGTTTTCAGGTACATCTCATACAAGGGGCCATTGACCCTGTGTGTGTGTGTGTGTGTGTGTGTGTGTGTGTGTGTGTGTGTGTAAACCACCTAGGTGACAACAGACAGGTGACAGCTGCCATGATGTTGAAGGCCAGAGTGCCTCACAGCTGCCTATATTCACACAAACACAGACACACACATACACACACACACACACACACACACACACACACACACAGCCTGACCATAACCTTGGCAAACAGCAAGCATGTCTGGTAGTTTACAGGCCATACGTACCCTATTTTCATTCCTGAACAGAAAAGCAACATTTTGATCAAAAGATCCCTACCTCTTTCATAACTACATAAAGTGCCCTATAAAGGTGCTTCCTTCATATGAAAGATTCCAGCAGATGTGAAAAGCAGCGCTGCCAGGACTAGCTAGCTATATCGTATAATAATGCACTATTTGTGATTGCACTGCCACTGACCACAGGCTACAGAGTCCTGATTCATTGTTCCTCAACCTCAACATGGGTCAATTAAGATTTGTTATTGTCAACAACCTTTGGTTGTATGTGAAAGTCATTACCTTGTGTTCATATAAATTCTACAGTAAGCTGTAATCAAAAACTCCTGTTGGTCACTACATGAAGCAGGTATAAACTGCCGTTCTCTATGATATAAATGAAGCCTAGCAATGTAACGCCTACATACTGGGTGTTAAGAGTGCTGCTTGAGGATACAGTTTCTCACGAATGATCTGTATTGCTGTATTCTATTTTGTAGTCATTGTGTGGTTTAACTGTCCCTTTAAATCCTACCTTTCGCCATTACCGAGGAAAAGAAACCGGTCTAAGAGCCGCCGGTGGAGGCAGATGCTGACAACACCGTGGTTATCTGTGCGGGTCAAGTGGCTCCGTGTCACATCCTTCTCAAGTGATCTGTCTCAGTATCGCCGTGTCTGTCTGTCTCTGTCTCTCGTTCTCCTTCTCTATGTCTCTCTCTCTCACCCGCACAGCCTACATCTAAGTAAGCGGGATATGCGCTCTTGAGAATCAAATGACCCTCGATGTCTTGTGAATAACTTTGGCTGTAACCTGGCCTGGCTGAACAACAAAGGACCCAGAGCGCTTATAGAGAAGATTATAAATTCTTAAACGTTAAAGAAAATGGTCACCACGACCGCAAAAAGCCCTGACAGAGAGCGAAATAACCAGATCTAAATAATCGCACACGTTTGAGTTTATACACAGAGCCTCACATCTGCCCCGGTCACTGGAGGCCTAGCGAATGTCAAGGTTGTGACTAAAGACATGACAAGGGCATGGTCTCTACATCTGCAACCAATTACGGAGGTGGAACTGCCTATCCTGTCCTCCATTATGCTACCATCCCTCTGACCTCTTTGTGAAAGAGTAAATAAAAGAGCCTTCAGCATATGGAGGAGGGTACAGATGTGGGTACACGCTTACCAACGGGGCTTGGCTCGAGAAAGAAAGAGAAAGAAATGTAAAAATAATTTGACTAAATAAACCTCTAAATGTTTAAAAGGCTTCACAGTCACTGAGATAATGAATACTTTAGTTAGACATTTACTGTATATCCCCTAGTCATTCACTGATACACATGAATGCCAATGTTGTCTAACATGATTGCATTATTTACTGTTATATTATGTTGGAGCCCAATAATTTCACATATTAAATAACAATGAAATTCAATATAAAACCTATTGCAATCCACGAACGATGAATATTCGTTTGAGCGTTGCAACGTCGTTTAATTGCAAAAATGTCAATTATATTATTTCCATATGACGTAACATTCACACTCAAGCTCTGGGAGAAAACTCTAGAAGTCTGGAAGAAACGTCGTGTCTAAGTTTCTACACATACACATCGCCTCCTCCTCACATTCTGCTCATCAGTGTGTGAGTCCACAGTGACCGTGCCCTCTGACCTCTACAGCTCACACACCCAAACAAACCAGTCCAGTGTTTTGTTTTTGGTCTAACTTCCGTTAGCACTTAAAAAAAAAAAAAAAAAAAAAAAAAACCCCAACGCACCATGGATCTGCTCTGGAGGATACCATGACTGGGCAACAATGGCTTTGTTGGTTCATTGTGCTCGTTCCCTCCTCCCTCCCCCCTCCTCGGATCTCTGTTTCGTGCTAATTAATTTAATCCTGTAAGCAGGTGTAAGCCTGCTTGTTAAGGAGCCAAGTTTAGGCTGCCCAGAGCAAAGTTCGCGCGAACACAGCCCAGCGATTGTGAAAGGGGAGAATTAAAAGCGGGCATAAACAACAACAGTGAATTGCCCAAACGGCAAGCGGAAAATCCTGTTTAGGGACCAGACAGCAGGGGGTGAAGAATAGGCTTGTTTCTTTCCTCCTTGGTCTCTAACTTACTCGCGTTCCCTCTTGATTTCTTTCAATCGAGTTTTTGTTGTATGTATCATCAATATCTTTTCCCTTCCACTCTTAGTCAGGACACAGAAAAGGGCCAAAGAAAAATGGGACACCAACGTTGGAAGCAGTGTCTGGAGAAGTTCCTTTTTTTTATATCTCCTCCTTTCTTCCTTTCTTCCTATGCTTTTCTTCTTGCTGCCTTTTACAGGGCTCTGTTTTAAATATGCAAGGTACATAAGGGTCTGTCCAAGGCTCTGGTGTGAAGGATCAGTATTTGGCATGGCCGCCCTGCTGGAGAGCGGATAAAAAGAACCGTGTGAGGGAGCAGCATTTGGCGAGGGCCGCTTGCTGGAGGACAGATAAAGTGATGCGGCCGAGAGCTTTTCAAACGCTGCCACCGCGTTGAGGCCAACCGTGCCAGGGACGGATCCCTTTTCCGGCCCACAACGTGCTTCCAAGAGCCCCTTGGCACCAGCAAGAGAGGGCTAGGGGAAACGGATCAGTGCAGAAAGAGAAGGCGATGAATATTCCTCTCTCTCTCTCTCTCTCTCTCTGTCCCACTAAATCCTGACCACAGTCAATCAAATGCCCTGAGCGTTTTCCCCCTTCTTTCCACAGAGCTATCATGATCCCAATCTACCCAAAAGCACATCCTCTTTCAGGCCCTGAGCTCGACAGCACTTTGCTTTTCTCTTCTTCTTTTTTTGGTCCTTAGGTCCCTTTTTTTTTTTTTTGTTCTTCATAAGGTGTCAGCAACACAAGTTCACCCAATACATTCCTTTCTGCTTGTAGTGCAACAAGCTATTGAGCAGAGATAAGCCCCTTTTAGAAACGAAGGAGAATTTAATTCAGCTTTGAGTGACAGCAGGAAGATTTATCCCCTCCACAGACAATGCAGGCTTTTCGGGGACTTTAATCTCCTCCAGACAATGGCGTGTTTTTCACCCCTCTTCCTGGGCTTTTCCCACGATGCACGCTGATTAACACGGACCGATTGGATGCTGGCCATTATCTCTCATTTTCAGTGAATCGTCTGCATTTGTGCAGAGAATGGCAAAGGCGGTCCAGGACGGAAAGAAAAAGAGAGAGGGACAGCAGAGGGGAGCAAGAAAGAGAGGATGAGAACGAGGAAGAAAGAAGTAGTTTAGTGTGCCAAGTTCATTCAGGGGCCTGAACATGTAGATGCCGGATGAGGTTAGGAAACACTATCATAGACATAGAGAGTGAGAGAGCGAGAGAGAGAGAGAGTCTGAGTGGCATATAGATTGGGGCAGGTAAGAGGCAGTAAGAACGGATGGATATCAAGAAAAAGACAAAAAAAAGAGAAGACATGAAAGCACAAACCCACAGAAGATTTAGAGAGACAGAGAAATCTAAGGGGCCTCTTAGACAGAATTCTGGGCTTCACGATGCTGAAAATAACCACTAAGCCAAAAAAAATACCCATGTGTCCTGCTTTAAAAAATGAGCAATAAGAAAGAGTGGATACAAGAGGACGGTGCAATGCTTCTGGAGCCTTTTTTCCCAAGAAGGTCGCTCTGTTATCACCAGCTGAGCACCAATCATAGCCATTGCTGAGCTGAGCATCTCAAATGCCAAAGCAAATCAACTCTATTCCATTTACATTTTGATTTATCCCAGGCAGCCTGGCATATATCTCAGCTCTGGACTTGCCAATCGGGTGATGGACAATATGCTTAATGCGTACAGAAAATATGTGTGATCTCAGTTATTGAGCAATATTGATCGTAGTCTATTAAGTGAGCACGTGACATGTTTTGGCTTCGTTCCAAAAGGACAGTGCTTTAGATTCATAGTCATAGTGCAGGGCGACAGTGAGTAAACACTGTTCTTTTTGTGTATTTAAACACACACGTTCGTAATCCTCAGTCGTTCGAATGTAAGTTCCCGGCATTCGAATCATATTAAATCTCCCGTACCTCTGTCAGTCAATCCAACCATTTTTAGAATAACAAACCCTGCGCTTCCAGCCGAGTATTTTTGTATTCCTAAGAAAGTCCAAAAAAGCCAACCCACATGATGTAGTGTATTCCCATGCTGGGAGTGAGGGAAAATAAATATTCATCTAATTACAGAAAGAAGGGAAAAGACACATGCAGATGTCTAAGATGACAAACCCCAGATGGGTATCTCAGCCTGGGATGCGAACGCCTCCTGACCACGAGGCTGGACAGAGACCCACAGCGCTGCCATTGCAAGCTTGTAGCTGCAAAAAGAGACGAGTCCCAGTGATTTTACAATCTAAATATTTGTCTTTGAGCTTGGCTGCGGCATCTCAGCTGACATTTTATTTTTTATTTTTGGTCGTATGCTATATAAGTTGACACTGAAATGGTAATAGATAACAGTTTCCCACCAATACTGGATCTTATAACGCGTACTAGTTTTTATCGAATGATTTGACGCATACAAATCCTGGTTTGAACATAATTAATCATATTGCATGGGTACCGTCTTTAGGGATTAACCTTCTTTAAGCCAGTATTCAGTGCCTTTGGCCAGGTGAATGGAATCTAACTGAGAACTACATGTGATGAGGAACAAGAAATGCACTGGCATTGTTCCTGCAGGAAATCCCTGCCTGCATTCATACCTGCTGGTGTCTCACCACAAATCGCACCTCTTCCAATCTATTCACCCCCGGTGCTCAGAAAATGCCTTCTAAGAGAAAGGGTCAAGAACCTATTACCAGCTTTGATAACAATGACCCCCAGCCATGCTCCCCCACTCTTCTACTTCCAACCTCCCCTCCTCCTCACTCTTCCACTCTGTCGGAGTCCATCCATCTATCTTCCCTCTTTCTCTTGGCACTCAGTCATATGCCACAGAATTTCGAAATCAGCTTATTTTGGTGTAGGGACCTGAACATGACTGAGTGCAAAATGGTTTGGATGAGTGACGTGACGTCCAAAAGAGAACAGGAAACAGCAAAAAAAAAAAAAAAAAAAAAAAGAATCGGTTGTTCTTAACTTCACATCTACACATCTCCTTTGCAGCTATTTTTCCATGTCTTTTGTTGTGCCTCCTTTTTTTTTTTCCACCTCTCATTTTTGGCTGCTCGTGAGTACTCTGCAATTCAGCTGGCCTAGTCACCGTCTTGCTGCGGCGGAACGGGCTTGAAGAACTCTCGCGCTGTTTTTATCAGGATGACTATTTTCGTGGCGCTGCTCCCTCTCGCTGCACCCCTTTCTCCGTCCGAAATAGTCTGCTCCTTAACGAGCCCTCGCCCGTCCCTTTTCCCAGCTATAAAAACAAGGCAGCGCTGAAGATGCTTGGAGGATGTGGTTATTATTGCGCTGAGGCCCGGGCCAGTTTCAGTAAATGATGCTCCAAACATAGCCTGAAAGGAATGACTTGGGCTTCTGCTCATCATTCCTCATTTGCACAGGCCATGAGTCAGCCATGGTGATATTATTTGTTCCAGAGAAAACACCGACTCTCTCTCTTTCTCTTCCACACACATACACATACACACACACACACACACACACACACACACACTTTCCCTGACTATACTTGGCCTGACTAAGTAATTCAAAAAACATGGCCATAATTTGCTATGACATGTTTCATTTCGGAGCTCCGATCAGATAGGCATCTCTACTGCAAGCGTCCTCTGGACAGGAGTAAAGTGGGGCTATTTGGGCTGACTGGGAAATGGGTTTTGCATGGGCCAAAAATGACCTGGAACCTGAATGGCAATGCTTTGTTTATTCTTTCGCTTGCGTCCGACGAACTCCAATGAGCCATATGCCCCCACATGGATGTCAAGTCGAACTGTCCGCCCACATTACTGCCACTAAAACCAGGACGGACTTGTAGCAAAACCATGATATTAAAAGCAGGAAATAT
>JANDJT010000190.1:6327396-6337578 GCA_024331685.1 Stegophilus panzeri | reverse complement strand
CAGAGGTGGTTTTGGAGCACACAGAGAGGTAGCCATATGGAAAAGTACCTCATGCCCATGGTTAAATATGGTGGTGGTGCTTTAATGTTTTGGGTCTGTTTTTCTGCAGAGGACCTGGACATTTTGTTAGGATACATGGCATCATGGACTCACACATATCAACAGATATTAAATGAAAACCTGACTGCCTCTGCCAGAAAGCTTAAAATGTGTCATGGTTGGATCTTCCAGCAGGACAATGATCCAAAACACACATCAAAATCAATACAAGAATGGTTTACTGACCACAAAATCAAGGTCCTACCATGGCCATCCCAGTCCCCTGACTTAAACCCATAGAAAACCTGTGGGGTGAACTGAAGAGGAGAGTCCACCAGAGTGGACCTCGAAATTTAAAGGATCTGGAGAGATTTTGTATGGAGGAATGGTCTCAAATCACTTGCCATGTATTCTCCAACCTCATCAGGCATTATAGGTGAAGACTCAGAGCTGTTATCTTGGCAACGAGAGGTAGCAAAAATTATTGACTAAAAGGGTGCCAATAATTGTTGCACACCTATATTTAATAAAGATATTTTTTGATAAACCTGTGTTTTGTTTGCAATTGTTTGATATCCATGAAAGCAGAGTATTTTAATGAATTTTTTTAACAAAAGATAAAAAAGTTAAACAATAAAGACAAAATTTTCACAGCCTTCTGGCACTGTACGACACAGATAACCTATATACATGAATGTATAAAATGTAATAGCCAAAAAAAATAGAAGTAAATATCTAAAACAGCATTGGGACATGGAGTATGAATTCTGCAAATCAAGCAGGAATGGCAGCATTAACTAATATGAGCTTTCAAAGGGGTGTGTGTGGGGGGGGTCAAAACATTTTAATTAATTCATTGCTCAGGTTCAGCAGTCTTGACTTTGATTTGAGCACGTTACTAGCTCAGTGGGTCATAAATAGTGAGGAGCAGATCGCTATGAAAGCCCTCTCACACGCTGCACATTTCTCTGGTCAAGCTGGAAACCTTTTCCCGAATGACTACGCATAGTTTCCTTTTGATTAGGGCCATCACCTAACCAGACTCCTCAGCAAAATCAACACATTTGTGCTTTCCTTCTTGGGAAGCCTTTTGACTCATGACGGGGCTGTGAGACATCGTCAGAATAAACAGCGTACCGTATCCGCTTGTGTCATGTGTGGAACAAGTAGCTTTTGTGGAGGAGAAGCAAACAGAAGGGATTTGTGAGTCAAAAGAACTTTTAAGAACGATATGTGTGTATGGTCAGAAAGTTTTGGTTATAAATGAGTGTAACAAAAGACTGTCAGCCAACCACAGAACTGACGATCCATGTTGGACAGTGTATGTTTCTGTATAGTAGAAGATTTTTTTTGAATACATGTAAACCCTAGTAAACAAATACAAACTATTCTATACCAGTGTTTGATTCATTCACCCACACACACACACACACACACACACACACACACACCAGCAGCAATAAATCATTCAAACTGTGGCTTGTTTAGGCTGAGTATTGCCTCTTGTTGCTTATTCACTGCTGGGATTAAGTCCCAAGCAGGGCTGCTTATTTACCTGTTTATGAGTTTCATTAGGCAGTTCATCAGAGGCAGTCCGTCTGTGACAGCAAGATTAATCAGCCTCCTGCTGCACACACACACACACACACACACACACACACACACACACACACACACACACACACACACACACACACACACACACTTTGAGTTCCTCTTACTGTGTAATAGTTCTTTAAAATAGTTATATTTATTGCCATAATAAATAGAAGTCATCCTTTCTTTTTTAAACTTATATAAACAAGAAAAAAATACTACTAGACATCTGCTTAATATAAAATTATTATTATTATTATTATTATTATTATTATTATTATTATTGTCAATTTTGGTTTATAGTAACTAATCTTTTGCTATTAGTTTGTCATGACTAAACTCCATCTGTACATTCTGATTAAAATTATTATTATTATTATTTTTATTTACTATAACTCAAGCTTCACTACTGATTTGGAAACGATTCCGAGCTGCTCAAAACATCTACAGTAATTGCCTTACAAATAGAAACACATTTGAATTTGAAAGAAATCAGCTTTCTTATGTGAAAACTCCATCTTCGCATGAAACATGAAGAGCTGACACAATCGATTTGCTCACGCACACACATGAATTCCTCTCTGTCCAAGATGTGTTTTTACTTATTAACCTGATGAAAAATTACATCGAAGAAGCTGAAAAAAACAAAACAAAAAAAAAACAAAACAAAACAAAAAAAACAATTAACTAAACAATTAATTGTTAACAAATAAAACAATTAAGAGAACCAGTTTCTTTCTGCTGTGTGGCCTTTATGCTTCTGAAAATAGGAGCATAAAATCCAACATGCTTCAGATACTAATGCATGTGATATTAGCATATACATCACTTTTAATTAAATAAAGGCTGTAATAGAGCAGGTGCTGCACTCCACACCGAGTCCACATTAGAGAGAGAGAGAGAGAGAGAGAGAGAGCAGTACGTGTTTAAAGACTGCCCTCCTGTGTCTCTAACACACACACTGATTCTGTATATTCCCCAACTACTACCAGTCTCTTTTCCCCTCCATTGATTTTCTCTCGCACCTTGTAAGAAATCTCATGACACAATTGATAAGAAACACTATAAAGTCTACAATTAAGGTTAGAGGCAGGGTTAACTTTTCTTATTATATCATTTGTATGAAATCTGATGGCATACAAACATTGCTTTTTTCTGCTTCTCACAAGCACTGGGCTGGGATGAGATGGTCCACTGATTCAATTGATCACGTTTGAGTTAAAGCCATTTAAACTGATCCAGAAACAGCAGAGCTGAAAAACGATGGAACAATGCGTTGCACACATTGTCAGAATGGTGTATGCGAGGGCACTCAGGAAATGAACAGGTTGTCATCTTTTGCTTACCGGAGAGCAGTTATTTCTTCTGACTCTCAGAACACCCGCGGTGCTTCTTGGACGCCTACTGGTAAGTTAGTGACATGAGTATTAGACATTTAGCATTGACTTCTCTTCCTTTGGAAGAATAATGACGTTTTTTTTCTCTAGCAGATGTGTCCCTCGGGGTATCATTTTGTGTGTCTGTGTGTGCGTTTCCTGTTTCCTGTCGCCCTGTGTGTGTCGCTGAAAGATGGCAGGTCTCCATCACTAAACAGAAATAATAATGAGAGCCTTCTGCCGTAAACAAAAACGAAGAGAAAAGAAATTGATGTTCTTTGTCTGAACTTGAACCATAATAAATCTCGCCGTATGCTGCAAAGGATTTATGACAAAATGAACCAAAAAAGCATCACAGAGAGACACAGTAAGCAGATATTGTTATCCCACCCCCGTCCAAGCAGGACGTTTCGGCCAATATTATGATACGTAAATAAGGAGCTGGTAATTCGTTGCTTGTTAAAAGGAGTCGGAATTCCTGACATTTCAGTTAAATTTAAGCTAAATGTCAGAATATTGTTCCTGTGGTTATAGCATGAGTTATAGTTTCATACTGGAACCAGTCAGAAAGTGCTTGAATGGTTTCCCTTACAATTGCCTTGGAGAGTTCACAATATATGACTGTGTCCTAGAAGCCAAAGACTTTACATGTAGTGTGAGAAAAGAGCGAGAGCGAGAGAGAGAGATGGAAGGAGTGAGACAGACACACAGAGTGGGAGTCTTTCTTCAATCAAATCTGAGCCTCGATCAAAAAAGAAGCACGGAAAATACGAATTAATCTGCGTGTTAGGCTTGCGTTCTGCCGTTGCCTGAGCTTGAACAGACACTCCCATGAGCGATGTCTGAGTCTCGAGAGAGATCTATGATGGCCCTGCATGGCTTCCATCCACTGCTCTGGTCATACCCACCACACAGTATGCAAACTCTCTACAGCTTTACTCATAATTATAGCTCTAAGAGCTAGACCCCCTTGGCTATTATGTTATCCTGTATGACAAATGCATCCCGACAAATACAGCAAGTTCTGGCTCAGTGGTGTTTTGTTGGGTTTTTTTTTTTTGTGTGAGGACATTGTTTTGTAGACCCGGTGGTATGGAAAGACAGAAACAGAGAGAGATAGATTAATAGAGATACCAACGATCACCCAAAGAAACAAGGAAAAACTTTCAAAAATCATTTCATATTATTATTCGTTTACTACATTTACCAAATTGTGCTTTGCCAGTCGTGCCAGTAAAGTCGCTTGACTAAGGGGGGTAAGGAGAAGAAGTGTGAGGGGGGGGGGGAACGAAGTGTGAACAGAGAATCAACCTTTCTGCAAATATTTCTGCACATTTAATTATTCCCTGCTTTTGCCAGGGAGAACAAAAACATTCCATCTAATAGATACACAGTCTTGTCAAGCCCTTGTGAATGACACCAGTATACCACCAGTGATTAGGAGTCTCGCTTACTCTTCCTTTTTTTTGTTGCATTTTTCCAATTTATATTTGACATTTTCCCTCTGCGGCATTGGGTTGGTCCTGTAGCATGAGCCTGTTCGTGCCTGAATCAGCAACACCTCGCCATACAGGGCTGCACTGCAACCTTGAGGAGAACGGTTCCTCTTTCTTCCTGCTTTTTTTTTCCTCTTTCTGTATCAGAAGCGCTCAAATTCGATATGGGATTTTAGGTGTCTGGTGACAAGGTGACTACTTAGCTCATTAATAGGTGGATTTGGGGATGGCTCTCTTTTTTTTCCCGTTCGAGCCATAAACTGCAGTCGGACCACACATGAAGAAGGCTCCGATCTAATGTGTACGACGGCGAGGATTTGCTCAGTGAAGCCTCCAAATCTGTCCCTGGCTGAGGCTGTCGGGAGTGCAGGATTGTGGGTAATGGGGGCAACTCCGGGCCGGGTCAGCCTTGCCGGACACACGTTTGAGTGAGCAGACACAGGGCTCGGTCTGTGTGTCCAGATTAACCACTCCTCACTCTCTCTTTCTCTCCATCTTTCCCTCACTCCCTCCCTGAAAGCTTTGAGCACCTGCTGACAGACGGACCTTCAGCTTTCCTTCTCTGTGCGGCTTGTATCTCTTTTTCGCTCAGCGCCAACAGATCGGCTGACCTGATGATGAGGATCCTTTTCTCTACCCCTCTTCCTTTTCATTTTTTTTTTTTTAAGCCCATGTGAACACTGCGGTAGGTTATGAGGAAAAAGACACAATTATGACTATTGTTACAAACATGTGGATCCCAAGCCACCACTGTCTCACTGTTTTCAGCATGTGTATTACAACATTTCTCGATGTCCCCCCACATCCCAGAGTTTCCTAACTTTGCAATCTTTTACTTTTCTTTTCATTCTCTCTTACTGCCACTCACGCCTTCCCTTCTTCCCACTGCTGAAAGAGCATCTTTGGCCACACAATGAGGGCCAGAGAATAAAAACGAAGGCAGTCGCCAGGGCTATGAGTGCACCTGGATGTCCAGAGAGGCCAGGCCTGCTGTGAGGACTTATTGTTCAGCATGTCAGCGGCTCGCTGTTTTAATGGCCCTGTATATCATCATTGTTATTATGGCAGATGACTGGGGTGGCCCCTGCACTAGGGACGGCTTAAATGTGGACCCTAAATCCCACTGGATGAAACACTAGCACTTAACCCCAGCTATGAGCATTGTGTACCATGGGAGGACTTTTTCTCTGTCTGCAGTCTCTTTCTCTCTTTTATTTTTGTCTTCTCTCCCCTTTCCTCCTCGTTTTTTCACCTCCTCTTATTTTTAATGGCCTTCCTCACCACACTCTTCCTGTCCTCCATTCATTCTCTCTTGTGGCCTCAATTTGGCGATTTTTTATTTTTTTTTGCTCTCTGCCATTCCGAGTGGGAGAGGGAAGTCAAGCAGAGCGCCTGTTGCTTCAGGTTCCATCTTATCTTACCAAGCTGGACAAAGGTTACACCATGATGTTAGAAAGTCAATTTTACCTCTACATGAAGGCATTTCCAATCATTTGTGCATTAAAGGGGAAAAAAAATTTTGCAACTATATTTACAGTGGAATGGAATGTCAGGTAAAAATAATATATTTATTTATTTATTTATTTATAAAATATACAGTTACCAAAAAAAAATTTTCCTTTAATGCACAAATGATTGGAAATGTATATTTATATATTATATTATATTATATTTATTTATTTATTTTATATTTGATAATGAGTCTTTATTGGTCACATATACATTACAGTTTCTTTGCATACCCCAGCATTCTAGGAGGTTGGCGACAGAGCGCAGGGTTACGGATACAGGATACGGCGCCCCTGGAGCAGAGAGGGTTAAGGGCCTTGCTCCAGGGCCCAACACTGGCAGCTTGGCGGTGCTGGGGATTGAACCCCTAAGCCACCACTGCCCCCAATCGTATACTGCTGGCTTTATAATGATAATGATAATGAGTCTTTATTGATCACATATACATTATAGCAGAATGAAATTCTTTTCTTTTCTTCCCAGTATGTCAGGAAGCTGGGTTCAGAGGCATGAGCAGAGAGGGTTAAGGGCCTTGCTCAAGGGCCAACAGTGGCAGTCTGGCAGTTTCCGACTTTCCGATCAGTAACCCAGAGCCTTAACTGCCAAGCCACCACTGCCCCCCTGTATCCAGATCATATACTGGTGGCTTTATCCAGATCATATACTGCTAGCTATAACAGAGATGCTTATCAAAACAAATTGTTTACTAAGTTTGCTTGAGTAACTGTCAGTACTCAAATAGAGCATACTGCCTGTTTGCATTGTTGTTTGTAGATTTAAAAAAATATATTTATTAATGTATTAATTTATCTGCTACTTATTGCAACATTACATTAATTTCTGCAATAATGTCTTGACTGAATGCAATTTATTGTGTGGGACTGATTCATTACACACACTGTATCTGTACACACTATACACACACAAGTATCTGCCTGAAAGTAGATACTTACTAGGGAAAAGAAGAAGCATTATCTGCTATTACATTATAACTACAGAGGAACGATGAGGCAGAACTTACAGAGGTGAACCAAACACCTGCTGCTCCTTCGTCCTCTTTGTGGTGGCACACAATCAATCTTTCTCGTTCTACATAAAAGGAGTTCAATCTCCATGTTGCTGTGAAGCTGTGCTAGCTTATCGCAGACATCACTGATGTTATTGGGTTCAAAATGCTTCAAAGCGACTGCCACAAATAAAGATGAATAGTACAGTAATGTTTATTACAGCAACAAGCTTCTTCCATTCCTTAATAGCTCAGTGACGACCATGAGCTTGAACCCTTTCTTAAAGAAAAGATCTTTATCTTCAAACGACATCGGAATGGCCTGAAAACAACTTCTTGGATGTGGCACATGCTGAGTTGCAAAATGCTAACATTAGCTGAAGAGTAATTTAGGGAAACCTAATGTTAAGTTGTGACTGACTTTGGTTAAAAAAAAAATAAATAAAAAAATTTTAAAAAAAGCAAGTGCTTGGCTGAACATTAGATCACATGGATGTTTTATTTATTCTACAGTGAGGTCGTAAATCACCTGTCTGGATATACTGCAGGTGTTTTAAATAATGACATAACGTTTCCTATTGTAGCAACGTGCCAAAAGCATCACAATGCTATTAGTTAAACCAGAGGTTTTCGATCTTTCCCGCAAAGGGTAGGTTTTTACAACTAATTCAACAAGTGAAATCACTGTAGAGGAGCCCTGTTTGGTTGGAATGAAAATGTGCAGCCACACCAGCCATCTGTGGGCTTTGAGTTAAACCATGTAAAGTGAACCTGCACAGTAAGCTACTACAATTACCAATATTACACAACCTTTGGAGGGATTTAGTCTATACAGCAAACTTAATTCCAAACATCCTTATCATTGAAATCTAAAGAAACTTAAACTTCAGGACAATCTAGCCAAAAAAAAAAAGAAGCATTCAGATACTTACTAATGTTTACAGTTCCCACAACATCTTAATGGTTTGTTTTAAAATAGAGCAATAAACGTGTAATAGTTTCAGTACGGAATGTTATTTTGGTCTAAAATCAGTCCAAGTTATTCTACCTAATAATTTCTTTTTCCCTCTTTAAAGCTCAATGCAGGGAAAGGAACTATTTAGGATCGAATGTAAAAACGAAAACATGAAAAGGAAATCCGACCTTGTATAAATTCTACGATTATTTTAGAAGTTAACACAAAAAAAAAACAAAAAAAAAAACGTACACTATATTAAAACTTAATGCTACTACTTAATTCCACTGTATCATCAAGTTATTAGAGATGACTGGAGTTTGAGGCTTGGTTGCATATAGTAGAAACCATTAGAGGGCAAGACTGGAGTTATATACTGTAGAAATGACTTTTACATCTGAATGAAAAAAAAAAAAAATCTTTAAAATATTAATATGCATGAGAATACAATCGCATGTATTAGTCACGCTGACACTGTGAGCTATATTACCTTGAAATGGAAACTCCATGCTCCCTGCTTATGGTAAGGATCTAATCTATAAGCTCTCATGACTCCGGCAGCTGTTGTCCTCTCCATCTGACTCATTATGGAAGAATTTCATGTGGAAACAGACAGAATTACATACCCAAAAAAAAGGCAGAAATAACTGATTCATAAGATTATTATATTATGCAGAATCTAAGGCATTGCATATTGTATTGCAGTAGGGACAGAGCTCTTGAGTACTGTAAATGAAGAGCAAATGTTTTATTTATAAATCTTCATTAAATGCATTAGTTTATCTTTCATATTACTGTATAGAGACATTTTTATATCCAGTCACCCCTTTTAGAAATACAAAAGTATTTCAGTAATACTTTCTACTTCAATTTATTAAAGATGACATCCATCACATCCATCCCAACATCTTTAGCTCAAAGAAAACTAGCTTCTGCGCTAGTTTCGGCTAACTAACCTGATTACATCTCGAATTTACTGTTACACGTTATCCCCAATTATTCTAGTGCTGCAAATTTACAAAGGAAAAAAAAATGTGTCCATGTCGGAATACAGATCCCTCAAAGGTGAGGCATGAGATTCTTTTGATCTCGTGCTCAGCGTCTGCGTTTCCGGTTGCTGCAGACCCCGCACGCCTTGACGTGAGGCACGGAGATTTACGGAGTGTGAACAGCGTCGAGGTATTTCTTACACAGAGTAGCTGTGCAGAACTCGAGCCGGCTAATTAAGTCTCGGGGGAGGTGTAGCTTTCTGAGAAATATAATATATAATCCCCATGTTTCCTTTTTCAAAACACGGCACCGGGTTATGTGGCCCTACGTGGGCTAAATGAGAAGCGGCTAATGTGTCGTTAATTGAGCTACATTTAGAAAAGACTCAAATATGTGTACCTTACACCAAACACAACAATCTTCATTCATATGGAAGTGTCGAACCGTAGCCTAGGTCCTAGCTATATATCAAACCTCTTACTATCACAACTATTGCACACTTTCGGTACTAGTACAGTGTTGTAGGAACATGTGGTTTCCTCCCAAATGCTTGCTACTGTAAAGATCCAGTATGGTTGGACACCTGATTTTTATTTTTTTTTCCTTCTCTTTTCGACTTCAAGGTGTCGCTGAGTAACACTGGCTCATAAAATCTGCAATGCAGGTGTGGAGCAGAGTCATTAGCCTGTTTCATTAGCCGTGTGTGTGTAGTCATTGCTGGTACAAAATGTCACAGGCAGGCACCGTGCCTCAGAGGGCACTTTACCTTGATTATTTCCAGACACTGACAGGGCACAATATCATATTCTACAGACACGAGGAAAGCTTTCGGTCGTTCCTATGATTTTTTTTTTTTATATGTGCTACTCTCACAAAGTACATAATGTGAAAATGCTCAGGTTTCTATTGATAATACTATGAGCCTTCCTATGTATGAAACATGGCAGCAAGGATATACATTGGTAATGTAGAAAAAGGCAACACAATCCTCTAACACCACTGACTGGAACAACTAGACAAAATACTTTTGGTTTTTTTACTAACAGGAAGTATAAGCCGCTTCCTAGTCGATGGCGCATGACGTCATACGCACGTAATGTGACGCCGCTAGCTTTAGCAGATACCCAGAGTCACCGACAATGACTTTCTTCAGTTTACTGTTTATGTCAGCGTTACCTTTTATAAAAAGTAATGCATAAATACTATTATATAATA
>JANDJT010000190.1:6302976-6326926 GCA_024331685.1 Stegophilus panzeri | reverse complement strand
AATTGGACAAACAGTTGTGTAAAGTTTTAGTCTGAAGTTTATATTTGTAACACTCAGTTTGTGGATTTAATTTTAAACAAACGAAAAAATGGTACTGAAAGTTTGCCCCCCTCCCCCAATCTAATTAATCGATTAATTGGGGCGGGGGTGGGGGGGGTTTTGTATCAGCCGACTAATCGATTATGAAAATAATCGTTAGTTGCAGCCTTACAGCTTACAGATAAAGATTTTATTTCTATTATCGTCTGCTATAGTTTATGAGCATTGACTGCTATATAAAATACGATGTAAAGTAATAATTGCACCCCTTTTTTTCCATTATAAGATCTATCAGATTATAGTTATTAATGAATCTACACCACGAGCAATTCATTTGATCTGATCAGTGATGGGAATTCATTTAGAAAAGGAAAGCTGTGAACCTACGTTTGTACTCTACGTTTAAGACAAACACGTTCTCCGTTGTGAGCAAACTGCTCGTTTCTGTATGCAGGGTCAAGTAGTTAGCCTAGCCTAGCACTTTCTTATCACATAATGGATACACATTAGTGCCTTCATGCTTTTACTCATTGAATGTATTAATAACAATTCATAAAACCTGCATCATCAAGAGTCTGTAAATTGCCATTCGGACAGCATATTAGATCATTAATGAGCATGGAAAAGAAGGCACGCCTTCCTCTCACATGAGTGTGACATGAACAGCTGCATTATATTCCAAAGTCAAACACTATTAAGACACACATTAGCGAGCCATTAGCAGTATGACGAGTTTCACATTGTTTAAGATTTATTCCGACTCAACAGAGGCTGCACATCATAGCTTGGCAACAAATGGTGTTTCAGTAAGCAAGCATTCTTTACGAAATGCATCGATGATCAATTACAACAGACGCTTTAAATACGTTTCTCTAATGTCAGTTACTATTTACACCTTTATTTTAAAGTGCAGCTCTCAGTGATCCACTGAACTAACTTCGCGACAGACCTAATGCTTTTTAAACTCAAATCCAGGTCTGCGTATTGAAAACTCTGAGAACTCAAACTCTCTGAGAAACCGACAAGCAATAGCTTACTTACTCGTGCTATGCTTTCGATTCTTGTTCTTCTAAGAGTGGAAAGCTGAAAACTTCACAAAGACCTTAACGCGCATCCTGTGATTTAAGTAATGAGATGTACAGTACTGTGCAAAAGTTTTAGCCACCTATTTTAGTACAAACTTTCATATCGATTTTTTATTTTAGGACTTCCACATTATCGAGTCAGTACACAAAAAAAACAAAACATTTTAGATTCGTTTTCTAACACAAAATTAAATGTTAGAGAAAAATGTTTGTATGTCAGTAAAGAAAGCAGCATATTAAGTGGTAAGAGACACCTTTCAGACAAAAAACACAATGAAGGCTGCTGGATTTTGCTGCAAAAACAAGAAGCAAGTACGACAGTCAAAGTCTCCAGAAGAACCATGTCTGGTTATGCAAGATGCTCAATAAAATTTACAGCTCATTTCCTTACAAAACTGCACAAACTGTACCTGAGACTGCTATTTAAATTTTTTTGTCACACCAAATATTGATTATGTTTAATTTACTACTGTCTACTTCTCTTTAATGTATTTTTTCTTATGTAGAAACATTTAATTTCATTACTTTGAAGGCATCATGTAATTCTTTGCATGTGCTTCAAACTTTTGCACAACACTGTATGTAAAACAAGGCCTACCTGACATTGCATAAACAAATTCGAACAAGGCTGTTTAGCATTCAATGGCAAATGGAGAAAAAATGTATTTGTCTGTGGCAGAAGTGGCCTAATGGAAACGGTTAGACAAAATGCTGAGAGTCTGTAAAGAATTTCGTTTTTTAATTGTGTTAAGCCCAAGTTATATGTTAGATACATGTTCCATAATAATGGTGTATATTAGGACTTTCCAAAATAACACACGTTTCTGATTTTATTTGGCAAAAATACAAACCAAGAAAAGAAAAACGGATTGAAAACATCTTTCCTAACTTCCTGACTGGTAATAAAAAACACAGGCAAACAACCCTAAACAATGCGGCGTCCAACTTCTATACCGAATTATTGCACGGAAATATATACAAATATGAAACCAGACAATGGCATATGACAGGCTAGGACTATTTTCAGATTTAAATACCAAAGTCAGCAGAAGAAAAAAAAAATATTCAAATTATTTCAAGATACAAGACAAGAATGACTGAAAAATCGTGAATGTTCTAGTCCATATAGTTCTGATATCGTGATATTTTAATGAAAACAATTAAAGAGATGTTAAAGCAATGTTTCCCACTCTCCATGAAGGTAGATCTTTCTACCACGTCGAAAAGAGAGTCAGCAGGGGGAGTACGTTTGATTCCGAGTCAAAATATGACCCCTGTCATTAGACTGGATTACGCTGTGGCTTCCTCTCTGAGAAGAAGAGTTAGAAGTGTATCTATAATCCTATTTCCTCTTTGCAATCATTTTCCGTCTATTGTAAAGCAACGTTGGGTTTAAGAAATCTAAAATCGGGATTACAATTTGATCAAACTGACCTCAAAATAATATAGGTTGGGGTTACCCTACTATATCTTCTGCACAGTAAAAAAAAAAAAAAAACGAAAAGAAAGAAATACTCTTCATTTTAAGCTATTACTGTTTCAGTGAAGAAACATTGAACAGATGTAAGACATTCTCAAAAACAAACCTTGATTCAGTTATTTCGACTACTACGAAAATCTTAATGTCTTAAATTAAACTCTTTTCTACCACCAACAGGATGGACAGGGTCAAAGGGCCTAACCTAGAAACAAAATCAACTTTACAGGTAGCTACAACCTCTGAGAAAGTACTGCACACAGGATGAAATGAGCAATAAATCAATATATCAGTTCTCAAGTTTGTAAACTGTAAACTCAGCCTTCTCATCAAGACCACCGTCTTGTATTTATTGACTCGACATGCAAGCATCATTGATCAAACTTAAAGATACCACCCAAACATAAGATAATTTCCTGGACTCGCCGTTAAGCTTAATTGTTATTTTACTCACGCGTCATTACATACCATAAACCGTATATTCGTTTCCTGATTAAGTCAGTGAGCAAAGCAGCTTTGTTGCTATACGCTAACACACATCGCAACGCTCTCAAAGGATACGAGGTGCAAGAGAAACTGACTGCTCGTTCGTCATGAACGTTTGGGAGGACTTTCTTTGATGGTCAATGGAACTTAGAGCCGTTGATTCTTGACAAAGCTCGCCTGGGGATATTTACTTAAAGCGTTACTCTGTGCATTCGTCACTAATGATGCATTTGTCAGTAATGTCACAAATGAGTTTCCGACAAAAATGTGCTGCGAATAAAACAGCATCTTATTTCTTTAAAAAATGCAATCATGAAGCATTGATTTCTTTATGCTTTTTCTTTAAGTGATTGTAAAGAATATTACAAATGCAGTAGTCTTTAAATCTAGCTTTAAATCTTGATACGTGTGCTCAGGGTAAATTACCGAGGGTTCCTGTCCACTTACTCCTAGCAGTTATAAACCACAAATTTAAAAACAAACTATATAGTTCAGTCATTCATGTATTCATACTCATAGTTAGAATCACAGAGCTGCTATATGCTCCATTCTGATGTTTACTAGCAGTTTTGACAGTAGTACTGGCTGTAATTCAAATCACAGGTTCGTATTAATGCGCTAGTTCTAATACGCTATCGTTTCTATAGTAACGGCTCGTTCACGTTGGTCTGCATATTAAATGGATTAAAAATGTGTTGTTATTTAACAAAGAAAAAGGTGTCATTGTTGATGATGGTGATGTTTTCTGTAAGGATTCCTTTATTTAACATTTATGGAAGGAGTCTCCAGTGTCAGTGCTTTGTAACAGCCAGTACGCTTTCTGTCACAGGAGTGTCAGGACAGCGTTGCTCTTGTTTCAAGTTTTTTTGTCTTTGTCATGATTGAGCAAAATAAGAGGCTGGAGAGGGAATGACTTTATAGCTCTTATAACGTTAGTTATAAGATATATACTTGTTTCGCAGATGTATATACTTGTATATACTATATACTTGTTTCGCAGATGGACACTACACAACGTTAAACGTAACTATAAATCAATAAAAAATAGGAGTTGAATAAAAAGTCTTGTTGTTTAATTGGATTTTTTTAAATTGTAGTCTTTGGCAAATTGCTGTTGTAGGTAAATAATCAGCTTGGGGGTGGCAACAGTAACTTGGTTGATTTTCCTATTACAGCATGTACCACTGCGTTTTATTCCTTACTTGATCAAGTCGAATGATTAAAATGTGTCTAAATGATAGAATAAACATAGTTTGAAACTTTACTTGCCTTGCACGTACGAAGAAGATTGAAAAATAGATCAGAAATCTTGGTTACTCTTAGAATCCGTTTCAAATTTTCTTGAATAATGTTTACCCCTTATTAAAAAAATCCATTCATACATGCATTCACATTGCAGATTTACATGATACATCATCAAATGGGTTTCCTCGAACGGAAATACTGAAACATCGGCCACCTATCGTAGGATATTAGCACTCTGAAACACACAGTTCATTATGTAAACATAATGTGCCAAATATTTCGTCCTATGGGACGATGGGAAACTCCGATGTTGCCCAGCATGTTTCTTCTTCATTGTAATTCCCAAAACATAGGCTACTTAATATTAATTTCTATGGTGGATGCTTTATATTCTTACACGCCGGCCAGCTGGCCAAGGCCTGCTTTCTGGAAGCAGAGGAGCCCACCTGAGAAGATCGAAATATAAGACGGCACTTATGCATCTGGCTTCGCACTCTGGTTTGAGCTGTGCTATGAATGCTGGTCAAACATCTGTAATCCACTAACCGAAATGTACCTAAGTGTGACGAGGAATAACTTCTTATGGATAATATTCGCTGCTGGAATGCATGCAGCAGCTTAATGTATGTAGCGGTGATGTTGCACCAAAATCCTTTAATCGCGTCCGTTTCTCGCGTCCGTTTTGTTATTTCTGGCAAATATCGATCGAGATGGACCAAGCCATGTTTATTAAATGTAAGCTACCACAGATAATTCCAATTTATTTTTGCTTACATTGATTGTAAGGAATATACCATATTTACATTTACATTTATTCATTTGGCAGATGCTTTTCTCCAAAGCGACTTACAAATGAGGATATATTCTTCTCCAAGTGTATGTATATCATTCTAAAAGCATGCGTGCCAGTAGTGCCTCCTATCAGAAACAGGCCTCTGAAACATTTTTACTCGCAAAGAGAGGATTCTAGAAAGAGCAGTCATTAAAACGTCTTCCATTAGTAACTCTTAATCAGACTGTATTTCTTTCGTTTGCCTGCGACACGTCCCTAGAGAATGACGCGCTATACAGTATGCCACTGGTTTGCCATAATTTGCCGTTATTGACAGCGCGCGGCACGAAAGGAGTGGCGAGGAGTGTTGTTTATATGTTTGTTCTGAGTAAAAGAAAGAAAGAGGGAGATCGTTGCGTGCTTGTCTTTAATTGGCTGCAGCGGGGAGCTGTACACTGACATCTGCTGCTGATTTCTGGTGATAATAAATCAGGTTTGCTTCACAACTGGCAGTCTTTCATAGAGCTTTCGTTTCGTCTTCCTTCTCTATTTTTCTCCTTCTCTTTCCTCATAGGAAGACAGAAGACCTGAAGTGGAGCGCTGGAATACTTCCGAACCCATTTCTCTCACATTGGGTGGATGGACAACTTGAATCCCAAAAGATTACGGACGAGAAAAGAAGATGGGTAGAACAGAAAGAAAAGAAGAAGAAGAAAAACAAAACAGCTGGAAAATGGTCAAAATGGTCTGATGATGGAATCTGGCAAGCCAGAAGCATACATTGTGTACACATGTGAGAGCAGACCATAGCCAGGTAGAGGGAGAAAAAAAAAGAAGAGAGAATAGGTGGGCTTAACAGGGAAGAGTGAAAATCGCTGATAGAGCCTAAACAAAATAATACAAATTCCGCCTGTCCGTGAATCCTTTCCTGCCTCTCAGCTTTCAGCTCTTAGAATTTGCCTCAAGGTTTTGGATATTCAAAGCACTGTCAGGGAGAAAAGTTAAGGCACTCGCCCAAGTTTGAAGGAAAAAACATCTCCTCCGACTCACTCAGGGCCAAGTATAGGAGTATGTGAAAATGATCCACTATGAAAAAATGTGATGTTCGACAAGTCCACGGAGCAGGGGGAGGCATCACTTTTGATCTGCTTTCCCACAACTATTGTTTCAGAGCACAATCAGTGTTGTGTAATGATAGAAAGAAATACTGAGACCTGGCTTTCTTACACAAGCAAAGAGCTCACCCAGAGTGCTACGCGCCACTCGTTCACGTGTTTTACTTACACAAAACTGCTCAAATGATTTATTTATTGAATAAAGTTGGCACATGGCCAAGCAGGAGGAGGGGCCAGAGGAAACGAGCAGGTAATGAGTAAATGTATACACCTGTGCCTTGTTTGCACTAGCATACTAATGTGCCTGTCTTTTGTCAGTAGGCAGTCGATTCCCTGAGAGACGGTGACCCGTAGAGTTGAGCTCAACGACACTGGATTAAATAAAACCAATCCAGATGACAGAACTGTTTGTCTGTTTATTGTGTATGACACAAATTGCAACAAAACGTGCTTGTTTGAGTCATTTGTGTTTGAAAAAATAAAAAATAAAAAGACATGACAAGACTCTGCCATCCAAACTGGCTCTTGTGTCCTGGTTCCCTACCCAGTCAGCCGGGGTGTCACGATAACGTCCGCGAATCTGTTACCAAATGTGTATATATTTAATAATACATGCTCGGACATCTGTTATGTAATGTTTTAATCCCATCATCATTGAAAGCACAATATTAAAACCATAAAACATGGCATAGTAAAGAAAGCTTTTTGGAGGGGATGGCTGAAATTTTTTTTTGTTGAAAACAACAAAAAAGCTGCTACACAAGTGTAACAGCTTCCTGTGGCAGTCCCTGACCCTGTGTCCACAGCAATCACACACACACACACACACACACACACACACACACACACACACAAACACAAAAGCACACACATCATCATCCACCCTTGGGGTGAGTAGACCAGCAGGCCTGAGCTTTCGGCATCCTCGTGTTTAGACAACTGCACTAACCACCACCTCTTGTTCATCATTTTGGCTGTTGTCTTTGGGCTTCCATCAAAACCAGAGGAACATCTGCAGCTCAAAGCACAATCCTCCAGCACGCGTGCCCAGAATCTGCTTTAATTTAAGAGCTTTTTCAAACTAAAAAGAGAAGCCCTTTATTATCTCCATACTCCAATCTCTCACAGTCGTGCTAAAACACAACCAAAGACGAGTGTAGAACATGATCAGCTGTCATTACAGATCCCTAGGCTATTTTGATGTATTAGTTTTGGATTTGCTCTTGTATACATTTTGGAGTGCAGTTATAGGGGATTTTTTTGCAATAACAATCGACTTGTCATGAGAGACATAGAGCATATAAACAAAACTGATTTTCCCAAATTAATAACAACATGTATATGCTGATGCATATGCAGTCTTATCTGCAGTTGAAATAATGGCAGAACCAGAGTGGAGTAGTAAGGCAGAACCCTGTGTGGAGGAGTAAATATTCCATTGAAACAAATGTAATGTGCACGATTACAAAAGCAAGACGAACAACCAACAGATTTGCTCTGTGGGTATTTCCTTCATTGACCACCTCCTTCATTGACCACCACCAATTGGTAGGACACACCAGAATAATTGCACAGTAATTACTTGATTACCTCCTTCCCGCTAGACACGCACCAGTTAAGTTATGCAACGTGAAATCAACAACTGATGTATAATTTCCAAAATGTCATCGCTGCATAGCTTTGATTGTCAAATTCCACCACAAAAACACATTTATAGACTTACCCCATCTGTATTCATATATAAACCATGCTAATTTAAACATGTGATATTGTCTTTGTGGTACAAATCTTCATTTCTACCTTTTAGTCACACTTTACCTGACAGCAGGTTCTCATAAAATAAATGAAACAGAGACTGATGAATAGTTGTGTTGTGTTCAGTGCATGTGGGCATTTTAAACCGCATGAAGAAGAATTCATTTTACATCTGAGCAGGACTAAAAAATGTCACTTATTTTCCTGACCATATTCATTACTGGTTAGACATGAATGAAAGTGTTCTGATAATTACGTTTTGGTCCAATAATAGCTAGTGTCTCCCAAAATCACCTGTTACTGAGTATAGAGGAAAAGGTCTGCTTAGTTATACTTGACATTACAAGGTGGAAGAAAAGTGCACATGTATAAAAAAAAAAAATTAAAAAAAGGCAAATTTATTCCTTTCTTTAAATAAGAAGTATAGCTATGAACATATCTACTAGAAGTATGTAATAAATGGCAACTGAGTCTTTCTTTCAGACACTTAAAGACTGTTAAAACCTTCCTAGACAGCTCTGAGAGACACATTTCTAACACATTTTGGTGGGACAAGGAAATCTTCTTCCCATGTATCTGGGATTTTTTCCCCAAGTCAAGTATTTCCCAGTTCATGTGCATTGTGGTGGTAGTTTTTGAATGAATGAACACGTTTTCTGAATGAATGTCAAGCAGTTAAGATCCTTCATGTAGCTAGGATCCTAGATCTGAATTGCAATGCTTGGCATCTTTCCATTAAAAAAAAAAAAAAAAAAAAAAAAAAAAAAAAAAATGCTCCACATGGACATTCAACACGATAAAAAAAAAAACAACCCATCCAACTCAAATCTGAATCTGTGCACATAAGACAGAAATGTTTTAAAATGTATGGACTTGTCCAGAGTATCATTAAAATATATGGAGCGTTACCCACACCGCGCATATGGCCTGCGCCAACTTTATTGCACATTTATGGCTTGGTGGAGGAGGAACAACACTGCCTTTGCCACAGAGAGGCCTGACGTGATGGACAGAGACCCAGGTGGACTGCTG
Organism: Stegophilus panzeri; assembly: GCA_024331685.1. NCBI lineage: Eukaryota > Metazoa > Chordata > Actinopteri > Siluriformes > Trichomycteridae > Stegophilus > Stegophilus panzeri. The sequence continues at coordinate 6,317,920 of JANDJT010000190.1, read as the reverse complement.
ACACTAAGGGGCCACGAAGACAGAACAAACATCGTTTTTTCACTGCCCTCCTTCCATCAACACAAACAGTCTGCTTTCAGCACCAAGGGATGTAACCTTCACCAGGGTGGAAAACTTAGACTCCAACACAGGATGTACTGTATGTAAAACAGCCCTTTTCTCTCTCACTCAGTTTGAAAGTCCCACCGTGGTATTACTTGGACTCAGCTCAGTGCAAACAAAAAGAATATATATGACCTATAGGGTAAACAAAGATGGAGGCATCAGATGGACAGTAACCAAGAGGTACCCTCAGGCCACGATAAATGAAGGTTACATAAACAGACCTGTTTCATAGTGCCAGACACTATGATCTCGCAATGGAAATTTGTGTGAAAGATATTGCCATGAGGCATGTGGTCCCTTTCCAGAATCTTCAAACTGACTGTCCCTCAGTGTTGGAAATGAACTTCCAACCTCAATCCATACAGCAGAATCTGTCACTGTCTTGAAAAAACAGCTAAAGACCCACCTCTTCTGTGAACATTTAAGTAACCCCTCACTTGTCCCCTGGTCCCCCCTTAATAAAATAATAATAACTTTTTTTAAATGTAAAAATCTGCACTTACACTGGCTCTTGCTCCTCTAGAACTCAATTAAAGATCTTGTATTGTAGCACTACTTGTATTGTTCTATGCTTGATATATCGCTTTGCTTGTATTTCCTCACTTGTAAGTTGCTTCGGTTAAAAGTGTCTGCTAAATGAATATATATATATATATATATATATATATAGTTTTATGGTTTATAGTTTTATAAGGAAATGAGCTGTAAGTTTTACTGAGCATCTTGCAGAACCAGACATGGTTCTTCTGGAGACTGTCACACTTGCTTCTTATTTTTGCAGCAAAACCCAGCAGCCTTCATTGTTTTTTGTCTGAAAAGTGTCTCTTACATAATATGCTACTTTCTTTACTGACATACAAACATATTTCTGTAACATTTAATTTTGTGCTGGAAAACTAATGTTTGGAAATCTAAACTGTTTTTGTACTGGCTCGATAATGTAGAAGTCTAAAATAAAATAAAAATAAAATAAAAATCTATAACAAAGTTTGTACAAAAAGAAATAGGGTGCCTAAATCTTTTGCACAGTACTGTATGCATGTGTGTTTATATATATATATATACACACACACACACACACATATATATATATATATATATATATATATATATATACACACACACATATATATACAGTATAGATAAACATTTTTGTATATGTCTAAAGCACACAGCTGAAGAAAAGTAGAAATGTAAAAAAAAAAAAAGAAAAAAAAAAAGTAAAATAAACTATTTTTAAGCCCCACTTCAATCCATTATTGATGACAGTACGTGAATAGATGTGTCTCTCTCGTCATCCCTGTCTTGGCAGTATGCTGTTTGAAATTTCTTTATCAGAGCGACCCTTATATTTGATGAATAAATGGCACATACAATCAGTTAAATATATACTTTACTGGACTATTATTATTATTTTTTTCTTATTGTGCTAATAATGTCAGTATTTCATAATAAGTATGACAAATAATTATATTACCATCTTGCCCAAGTATCTAAAGTGGTTGAAAATAAGATATCAAAACACAAATTTGCCATGAGCTAAGATTATTTCCAAACAGCTCTGTCCCACAGACACTCATTTTTTTCCTGGAAGAATTATAGGGAATTATAAAAACCCAAATTTTGTATGTTGACCCTGATGTGACACAAAGACCGCTTTGAAATTGGTTATCGTGTGAACTACAAATGACTGCAACATCTCTCATAGCACTTCAGTGAATGTTGAGGCTGAGGCCATGGTCAGAAGCTTTACCCGCGCCCACAGATCCTCTCCTTGGCTCCCTGTGAAAGCAAGATCTCCCGCTCCCCATGTGTTTTTCCCATTAGCCCCTTACGCTAGGCCAATAACGCTGTAGCGCTTATTTAGCAGCCGTGACACTCGGCATCCCGCTCTGCCCACACCTCTGTGCACTGGGAGAGGCAGTAAAGCCACAGCGTGGCCGGGAAAGCATGCGCGCTGCTCACCAAAAACGGACGTTTAGCCACGACTGCGGCTCGGATTACCTCTGCCACCATGTCATTCAATACCGCAACTGTAAATTGTACATAAAGCGTGTGAAATCGCAGATGCTTGTGCCGCACCGGGGTCGTAAAGTTAATATATTCAGCGATTTGAACGCTCTTACTCTGTTCTCTGTGACAGCCAAAACTGAGATATTAAAAAAAAGAATTATTTAATAAATATTGATACGGTGCATAATTTAGACATCACCTTCCGCGTAAAAATGAGATCCAGCATGGGCTTCTGATGCCTGTTGTTAATAACTAACTGTTTATTCCCTTTGACAATGAATAAAGTGAAACAACTACAAAGAGAAAGCCAAGTTTTCTGTTGTACTACCTGATAGAAAGAAATGGAAGTTTATAGTTTGTTAAGGAGTAATTTCAGATGTTCTTTGTCCATTATGAAATCCCACTACAACAATTATTATATAAATTTGTTGAACCTATGCTGGTCCTATGATACGCCGGTCCTCACTCGAAGTTAGCAGTCACTGTAAACATAAAAAGAGATTATAACATGCTTGCTCTGGAGACTAAAGTGATTTTTTGTAAATATCTATTCTCAGGGGACTAGACCAAGTTGTAAAACACACACACACACACACACACATACACACTTGAGTTTCCAAATCCCCAGTTCGGGATTTCCCTGCTCTGTTGTGTGTTTGCAAGTTTCAGTAACTCCTACCACAGCTCCTAGCAGCTAGCATTAAAACTCGTCACTTGTAAACCGAGCTGCTAAGTTTAATTGATCTAAAAGAATTTAATGCGGCGTAGTGAATCGGAGCCGACAGCGCAGATTTATCTGGTGGTCTCAGCAAAGAACATAATATTGTGAACGCTCTGGACCGGTGGGAATATTTGATTGTGGCCACAAAAATGATTTACTCCACATTGACTTAAATTACAAGGTGGGTGTAATGGCATGAATTCGGCTTTTAATTTCCATTCATAAAAACAATATAAATTAGCAAGAGAAAGAGAGAGAGAGAATGCATTATCCTTAAAACTGTCACTGTAACTGAACCTAACAGTACTTTCAGTCCTTCCGGTTTAACTGCAGTATTTACATCTAAAATAAACACAATGTAGATTATTTGAATGCCCTGCACAAACCTGTTCACTTTTCTGCATGCCGTGCTGGTACAAAAAAAAGAAGAAAAAAAAGATATGTTTTGAACAATATAATAACGGTTGTAAAAACCTAAAATCACATCATCTGAATCTTGGTTTTTGAATCTTGGTGCTTGAATTGTGAGTTCACTGAATTGCGGTTTTGTCAGACTAAATGAAAAAAAAAAAGGAGCCACCGACGGTTTTTGAATCTTTTAATAGACATGCACTAATAAGAATGCAGAGGAAAGAAAATGAGACGGGAGGAAGTTGAATTGCCACCATGAAAGTGGACACCCTGTAGAAACACACTGATGTTTTATGGAGCCGAAAGTTGCTTTGAGGCCAGATTAACGTCTAACCCAAACCTCTGTGATCTCTTACCTCATCCTCAACTTTAACTGCCATGCCCCTAGGACACACTTGCTCTTTGAATAACTTATGCATACACTGAATAAATGCAGAACCCCCCTCCATGACCCCCCACCACCACCACCACCAACACCACCCTTTAATAACCCTGCCTCTGATTCTTATGCAGGAATGCAACCACAAATTTGTCTCCAATACAAATGTATACTGAAAGACACTTATAGTCAAATTCGTAATCATCCGCGATCGCTCTGTCTGGGAAAAGTATCCGCTGCTCATGACAGATCCACAGCACTGAGTTTTCTCATGACCACAGCTCTAAAAATGCCTACACATCGGTGACTCACTCCGGCAATGTATCAGAAGTTCTGCACTTCTACGCTGATCCAGCGGCCCTGTTGCACTATGCTGACACCAGTCCCGTGGCTTCTCTTAAAACTGCAAACTTGGATGTTGGGTAAATAAGCCGATCGCGAATCAGAGGAAAGAGAAAACCTAGCTCTGGCGGCTGACATGGACAGCAAGACAAAACCATGAAAAATTGCAGCAGAAAAACCACAGTAAACTAACATTGTCTCAAAGTACAAGTATGAGAAGCGATGACTATCCACGCTTACAGACCTGCATATGTACTTATGATCATGTGCTTGTTTGCAACGTTAACAAACACAATGTGCTATTTAAATAAATACTTCTTTTTGAACAAATTTAGTGTGAGGACTTCAAGACAGGGTGCATTATGAGCTATGTTACCAAGGTAACCATCTCAGATCTCAATCGCTCCACAACGCCTGAAATTTCCAGCCTTTTTCCTTTCTATCGTTCTCTCTCTCAGGGCAGCTTGAGGCAGCAGTCGATTGGCTTTCTGCCTATCCAAGCTGAACAACAGCAAGATGTGCAATTAAATTAAGACCCCTCGGTCAGTACACCAAAGAGGAGGAAATGCATTTCAGGAGTCTTGGGATGGCTGGATTACTGGAATGCATCAGATACTGGCTGCTGCCCAAAGTCTTGAAGCACTCCTCTGATTAGAGATGCACTGCGCAGTGACCCCAGAGAACAGATGAACAAAGCATCATTAAAAGGTGATGGATCAACCATTCAGCCGAGGGAGACCATTGTCCTTGGTACCGGGGCGAGACCTTTGATGTTCGTCGCTTTATTGACTCTGTTTTGGCATTCCACGCGTCGCTTTACATACCACTGAACCTGATCACTTACTGGAAAGATAAATGGTCAACCTGAAAAGCAAGCAGCAGGCCAATATGGACCAGACAGCATCACTCATTTATGCTAATCAAATATTCTTGAGGGAGGAAAAAACAAAACAAAAAAACTACACCACTGGGAATCATTTACGTCCTTCTCTTGTTCCAAGGTAGCCAGCGATGAAAACTGTGGGCATCTGAGGGAGACCTGTCTGGCCGATCCCTGTGCATATGTTACAAGTGAAGTGCTGCAGAGGTGGAAAAGGTTGCAGAGGTTGAGCTGCAGGTCCAATTGCTCCAGCAGGCTCAGGGCACTCTGCAGATGCCAGCTGAGAGTACAGTGGCACACCTTCCTTGCTTAAATCACAAACACATGGTGCCAGCAGACCACGAAGTGGCCCACTCCCCCCACCGATGCACACACTCACAGGCGGTGCCTGTTCCACTGGTAATCACCAATTATTCAAGAAAAGAGCTCTTTGTGTGCAGAGCCTGTACACCGTGCAGCAGCAGTGCCTGCTCCCTCATAATGATCAAGCTTAAGCAGACCATTTACAATCGAACAGAGCCTCTGCCAATGAGCAGAGTTAACCGCAAGGCAGGTTCAAGGTCTGGAGTTCCCTTCTATTGCCTTTGCTAGGTAAATCGCATATTACCCAAAGTAAAGAAACTGCCTGTCAGCTTGGAGAGGGGGATTTTACTGAAGCTGTACTTGGCGGTTTTAGGAAAGTGCTTCACCTGGTGAAGGCGAAGCAATTCCTAGGTTTGACAACTTAGATGTGTAACGGATATGTCAGGGTGAGAGATCGTGCTTCTGACACCTTGTAGTGTTATCTGACCACTATTAGTCGCTGATTAAATTGGCAATATGTCAAACACTGGCCTCTGGAACACAGTTCATGAGAAAATGTCAATTACCATTTGTACTGACAAGGAGCAAAAATAATCAAACGATCGCATTCGTGTTTCATGTGATTCTTCATGTAAAAAAAAAAAACAAAGCCAAAAACTGTAAAATGGAATAAATGAAGATAATGAAGTTAAAATCAGTGCTCAATTTCATTTAATTTATTTTTTATTACATTTATCATAACATCAATCAAGGTTCAGGTTCACAGACACATTTACTTCGGTTCCCAGTCCCACTCAGACACAGAGTACAAGTCTTATTATTAACTAGCTCCATCTAGTGTAACTAAGTGTCTTTCCATTGGGCGACTGTATTGCACAGATCAGATAAGAGTTATTTTAAACTTCAGATGTGACTGTGCTAAACAATTTCTTTCAAACCTTAGTCACACTACTCAAACAATATACAGAATAAATAAGCAGAACGAAGAGTAGTAGACAGTAAACCAAAGTAATGATCAGAGTGAAAATACAGGCCTACTGAAGCCTGGGGAAACTGCTTGTTTTGATGGTGTTAGAGGCACTGACTTTAATTGTGGAAACACCAGTTTGAGCACGTTTTTGTAGACAGCGATTAGCCTTGCTTGATTCGAGGGACAAATGGCAAGGACGTCCTTTCATACAAGGTCTTTATGTATGTTATAACTGTTGTAAACGCTAATATCTAGTACGGTTCTTGTTAAATGGTTAAACCTGCTGCACCCTAGAGCTCTTCTTCAGAAACAGGGCTTATGCCCATGTATTTCTCCTTATGGGCTGCCTCCTCTGGTGCCACAGGGCCCATTAAAATACAGATTCCTCAGCGAGTTCGTCATCTTTCCACCGCCAAGATACACAAAAAATGTTCAGTGCGTCAAGCACTGTCCCCCAGGCAGACTGGCCTCCTACTGATGTCTAACACAAACTGAAGTGAAATATGTCTCATGCCTAATAAAAAAAATTTTAAAAAAAAGCAAAAAAAAAAAGCTTATGCTTAACTAGGTTCAAGGTAGATGGCAGAGACAAATTAGCATCAAGGTCAGAATAAGGGGAGTATGCAAATATGGAGATGATATTCATGACACTGAACACTACCATCACATGTTTAGAATTACATTTCGGAAATTTGAAGTGAAAATACGAAAAGGCATTTTTCATAACCTAGATGGATTTTCTTGCAAGTGCACCCATTTGCAAGTCTTCAAAATGAATCATTTATGAATGTTCACGTTCGTTAAAAAAAATCTCAAATGTTATGGAGAGAAACAGGAATATAAAAACCCCATGAGTGAGCAAAATGAGTTTTGGAAGGCACTGGCAGAAATCAATTACAGAAATCCTCTCCAATAGACACACACACACACACAAACACACACACACACACACACACACACACACATAATGTTCACACTTAACTCAGTAAACAGCTCCGTTCCATCCACGTAGAGTGTTGTGCTCTACATATTCATATAATGGTTTAACGTTCACTATATCAAACCTGATGTAAAACATATGACTCTGATACATTATTTAGACTGGCTTCCTATTATAAAAGACATGCTGGACTCTCGTTTTTGCATTTTTTTTCCCTGAACATTATTTTTCCATTATTTTCTTGTTAAATATTAACCACAGCTTTGTTTAGGCCACCCTCTTGCTCTTCATTGCTCCACGGTTTATAGATTCAAATGCTGGCCCATCAGGATCTGACCCTGGCTGTTTTGACAGGGCTCAGGCGGAGAAAATGTTTTTGGGGAAAATCTGCTGAATATAATTTTCTCTTACTCTCAGCCGTTCTGTCTCTCTCTTTCTTTCTCTCTCCTCTATCCATTAATGCTGGGTTGCTGGGCCTGCAGTTTAGAGGGCAGTGCGAGATTGCTGAGTTTGGGTTTTACAGAGTCTCTGCTGATGATAACGGAAGTGGCCTACCGTTAGAAGCTCCTCCATTACCCTGCCTCACAGTCTAGAACACACACACACACACACACACACACACACACACGTTCCCAAATACACGGATGTGCACACTTTAGGCTACCTCTAGGGTATGAGTGGGTTTAATGAAAACTGTTTATTTGTGCACATTAATGTTTGAGCACAGTAATTTAATTAAGTAAAGATTGGACAGCTGTACAATACTAAATTACTAGTATGCGAAAACATCGATACAAAAGCAATCAGGATTACTTTCAAATATACTGATGCTATTTGTATCATCTACTTGCATGTCCTTTAGGTTTTTTGGTAGTTGTTTTTTTAGAAATGGGTGTAACTTTAAGGGAAAGTGTCCTTCCCTTTGGCCTGTAGTGCATAGTCCCATAGTGTGGGAGGTTCTGCTGGCAAAACACATAACCGCTGGTGGATTGCGGCTCCGGTGTTTGCCCTTTGTTTATTTGTTGCTGTGTTAATGTTAAACAGACATGATTTATACAGTAAGATAATGTCACAGTGACTGCATCTGACGGCCATTCACATCTATGTACACACGATTTAAAAAGAAAAACTGGAATAAGTGAGTGGAGAATCATGAGGTGTACTACATGATATAATTAAGCGATTAACATCCCTGTCATGCTCTCTTGCTATGCTATGTATGAAAATGCCAAGCAGGCCCAGTTTTACTTTTTAAAATCAAGTGACTTTTAAAGAGGTGTCATTATTGAGGTCAAGATGGCAAGTGCTTCAGTCACAAATACTGCTCAGCTGGCTGTGATTCGATAGGAACTGTAACTAATGAGAGCTTTGCATTTTGATCTATCGGAAAGCTGCGTAAATAGACTAGGGGAAAAAATAGGATTTTTCAAATAATATATATTAATTCCATTTACTGGATAAATGTGCTATCGGCCTCAGCTAACAAATGCGAATAGGTATTTCTTTAAGAACTGTGTGCCGTTGATGGACCCTGTATCACCCATAGACGGCTCCTAGTGATTTTTAATATAGCATTGAGCCATGCAATCCTAGAAGACAAATAACCAAACAAAGCTATCACACGTGAACGCAGGCTAGATCACATCTGAGTTCCTAGTGCAACGAAGCAGCTTGAAGGCCAAAATCACTGCTCTGGTGTACAACCTAGATATCTCCATTGGTTTCTCTTCAGTATCTGCTGAAGTTAAGAAGCAAGCTTTCATTAGGAGCAAAAAGCTGGCTAGAAGGTGCAGAAACAGTGATCACCCATTAGAGTGGCCGTGATCTCCACATGGACGGGACACTATAATAAGGATATGAAATAGTAAAATGAATCATTAAGACACAGTTGGAGCTTCATTAGGTGAGAGTCTCAACAGAGCCTTTTCAAGCACATATCACTGTGGCCAAGCCGGAGCTCTCTATAGTAGGCCTAGAATACTTTTATTTTCAGGCACTATTCCTGAAAAAATAAATAAATAAATAAGCTGAACCCTGCCAGCTTTTCATACTGTTGCAGTTTTGTTTATTAATCAGCTCTGATCTGATCAAATCCTTAGCCTTATCTATTTATTAAGGGAAGCGCTGACCACAAGGCAAGAGGTGGGTTAGTGTGAACAGGAGAGAGAGAGAGAGAGAGAGAGAGAGAGAGAGAGAGAGAGAGAGAGAGAGTTATATAGTGGGATATAAAATGAGATGGAAAGACACAAGGACAGAATGACAATGAAAGAAAATAAAACAAAAGCCATGGAGTAAAAAGAGTATAACAGTGCAGGAGAAAGAGAACAAGAAAATGTGGGGGGGAGAGAGAGAGAGAGAGAGAGAGAGAGAGAGAGAAAGAGAGAGAGAGCATGACAGAATAGGAGAGCTCATCATTAGCACATTAGGAGCTAATAAAGGTGACAAGACGGCGCAAGGCAAAAATAATAATCATCATCATTTATGGAGAGAGATCAATCCTTAGAACAGCGCGAGTGGGGAAATTGAAGCTATAGATCACTGTGCCCTTTATAGAGAGGAAGGGAAACGCGGGGATAATTTGCGTGAAAAGCCGAAGCGCTGACAGTGCTATAGCTGTCCAAACGGAGATGAGAAGACGGGCTCTCGGGCTCCTCGCGCAGCCACAACTCCACTAGCAGCCACAAACAGAAAATCAACACGCTAGGCGCGCCGCTGATAGCCATCATCCATTCTGCGCAAATTGAACTGTCACCTCCAGTGTCACTTTTTTCCCCCACTGAGCAGATGAAAAAGACATGTGCGCGGCAGGAACGTTCCGCGACATTAATTCCCGGCGGGAAAAAAGGCGTCACGCACATCAAACAGATAAACATTGGGCGCACGGCGGAAATGGCCCTCTCAGCTCTGCTTTGCCTGCCGTGCTGTTTATTATGTCACAGCTAGCACGTTGATTACTCTTTTTTCTCTCCTCTCCTGTAGTTAACATGCCAATGTCACAAATAGACTTGGATGGTAGTTGTTTTCTAAACAAAGTAGCTACAATCTAGGCTCAACTTCTGAAAAGAACTAATTAAACAGCTTTAACCAGATAAATTTTCCTCACATAAACGAATTAAAGCAAAAACTATTTTTCCCCTTTTTTAAATTAATTTGATTTTTTTATTTTTTATTATTATTTTTTTTTTTACAAATACGTGAGTTGAAACGAGTGTCCACAGTCAATTAAAGGTCCAGTGTGTTTTCATCTTAATAGGACAGAGAGATAGAATAAGTTATAGTTATCAGCTGCTTAATATAAGCAATATAAGAAGTTGGTTAAAGGCCCCAAGAGGACGTAGTTCAGTGATTCTGTTTCTCTGGTGGTCACATATGGCTGTCTTGTGGTCTGAAAAAAACAGGTAATGCTTTTAAACAGTGGTCACTAGGGATGGGCAATATGGACTTAAAACTATATCATGATATTTTCTGGTATGTATTGCGATAACGATATTGGTGACGGTATAAAATATAGTACCGTTCACTGCTGTTTTTAGCTACAAGTGATAGCTGGGATCTTGAGAGCCTCAGAAACACAAACATTGATCTAAAAATATAACTGATTTTCTGTAACCAAACCAGTTCCAGATTGTAGAGCTAGCTCCTCATTTAGCGATAAACTCCTCCTCAGCTTCACGTCCGCCTTCCGCCGTACTCGTTTTCGCTCTGCACGTGAGCTGCGAACGGGTCGCAGACCATCACACACAAATACGTCATCAACTAGGCTTTATCGTTATTATCGCGGGAAGACTAATTCTTACTATGGGGAGAATTTCTACCGGTATATCGCAAATGATAAGATATCGCCCCATCCCTGTTCCTGGAGACCTACCTTCCTGAAGATTTTAGCTCCACCAATGGTGCCCACTTGACCATCTAAACATTGCCTTATGGAGTTCTTGATTAACTGAAAGACGTGTTAGATTTTGGTTGGAGATGAAACCTGCAGGAAGGTAGATCTCAAGGAAGAGGGTTGGTGACCACTGGTTTAAAAAGGTCCACAGTTTAGAGATGTGCTCTGGGAGGATCATAATGAAGCGCACATATCTTTCTGGAATTGAGAAAATAAGAAAATTCACGTTGACTGTAAATGGATTATAACTAATTTCTCTCCAGTCAATTTAAAAAATTTGTTTAGCAGAATAACTTTACTTCAATAATCACAGGTGTTATAAGTAACACCAGAGTTGGTAAGAATCACCTGATGCCTTGTGCGCATGCACACTCATTATAAGACAACAAAGTGATGTATGATGTCGTATTTGCAACAAATACCGTTGTGATACGTCCATTTCTCCAGGCTGGCACTGATACCGAATGGGTATCAAATGAGAGCCACAACTGCATACATAACATCCACACCACTGGGAGGGGCAATGTTAACCTGTGAAAGTTGGAAAAAGTACATGGTGATGTCCAGACAGCAGCAGTGAGACTTCCTGGATCGACATACCTGGATGCCATGCCGACCAGGAGGAAACACTCCTCATAGAGTAGCATGAGACGATTGCGGCCAGACATCCAGTCTGTCTGTAGGCAATTGTGATGACTTCCAGAACCCAGTGAGAAAGTCTCTGTTTAGACAAGAACAGTCCAACCGTGTGCCACCTTGATAATTGATATGTCTGAGCAGACCAACACGTCTCAGCACTAGATGGGGTACCGCTCCCAAGCGGACACTTCTGTTAGAAAAACCTTGCTTCTCCAAAAAAAACCTAGAGTCTGTGCCACTCTTTGCTGAAATGAGGGCATGTCTCTGTCTGTGGTATTTTGAGTCCAGCCACAGGCTAATAACCCATTTTTTAAAACTCTATTAATTACAGCAAGCCCAAGCAAACTGTCGCTGTGGCTGCCGTCAGCAATCCTACCGTAGCACCCTCAACAAGACCTGCCACCACATATAGCAACCTGGCTGAATCCATCTGGCAATCATTTACATTTACATTACATTTATGGCATTTGGCAGACGCCCTTCTGCAGATCGACTTACATTTATCTCTTTTATACAACTGCCAGCAGCCATGATACATCGAGCATGCAGGAAATATGCAAATGTACATTACAGAACAAATCTCTTCGAGTCCACAAAAGTTCAGAAAAGGTGCTGCATATAAAAAAATATAACAGCCATGCAATTTAGGTCTAGCTCATACATCGTGTAAGGGAGAGAATGTCAGTCTTTCTTTGTGTTGCTTTCTATTTTAGCCATGTACGTCATTCTTGCTTAGTGTTTCATGTGATTTTTTTTTTTTTTTTTTTTTTTTTGTGGACTAGGTCACACAAACCCAAATGCTAATACATTTAAAATAATACATTTTTCTACCAAATACATTTAGGAGGTGTGAATGTTAATGTTTCTCCTCCAACCTGTACATAAGTATGGATAATCTCTCACTCCTCTACTCTACACCACTTCCTTACTTAAACATTTATTAATTAATTTATTTATTTACATATGATTCTATTACATATTTATCGATTTATTGTTTAAAACATTTATAATTGGCCATTAAAATAGTTCTATTTATTGATTTACATCGAGTATAAATTCTGTTTGCCCTTCACACAGTTCAGTATCTGTGCACGCTTTCAGTGAATGCACTAAACGTTAAAGGGGAGGTGTTTTGAATGGAATTATATCTGTGGCATCTTATGATGAGTATTCATCCTGCTCATTCTCATAATGGCTCCCGTACAACAGTCAGAATCCCAGAAGCATCTAACTTAATGTTTAGGTAATTTTTCATCATATTTTTTTTTTTTTTCTTTGCAATGTTTTTCTTTTCTTTTAAAAATGCCATCATACGTTCATATATTCATATATGTCATACATTAATAATGTTTGTTGTTTATGCTCTGGTGGTTTGAAGATGCTCCAATGACTGATTTCATTTTACCTGAATGGTTTATTTAGTCAGTGGTTACAAAAAAGCTACAGATCAAAATCGGTGTGTGTATAATACAGAAATTGCATGTCGAAGGGATTGTGAAATCATTTTAAAATGAACATTAGCAACCAAAACATAGTTTCAAGCATGTGCTCGTGACATTGTTTACCATCACAGAAAGGTGGTCTACCGCATGATACATTATGTATACAGGATTCATGAATATTCAATCTCGACTGCATATGAAATAGTACGAAACATCATTTGCTCTCTGCGTAAAGGTAAACACATGGTTCAGCTATTCGTGTTTGGCCGGTGAGCGAGTCACGGTCAAAGGTTCATGAATATCTTTAAGTCTTTCAGCACTTACAAAAACAACAAGGTCTTGGACACCACCTGAAAAAGAGAAAGAAAAAAAAGGTACTTAATATGAAGAAGGGAAGTGAGTAATTTGTTCTCTCGTTTGAGGACGGGAAGGCAGACTTTGTGCCAACCCAACCAGATTCATCATAATTCCCTTCAGATGAATCAAAACTGCAGGAAGGGAGGTCAAAATAGAGAGGGAAAGAGAAAGCGAGAGAGAAGCTGAGGTTGAGAGCACAAAAGAAAGTGAGATCGGGGTGGGGGGGTTTGGGTTTGGGTTGGGGTGCAGGGCGTTCAGCCCAGACAGCATGCAGAGAACATGTTTCAGGAGGCTGAAAGGAAACATGTTTTCTTATAACTTCAGTGAATGACAAGGAAACCATTAACACACGCCTTCGGTGCAGGGGATTACAGGCTGCACATGCTTGGCTATTATTCAGCCTAATTAAGTCTTTTGGCATGATTTCCCAAGAACAAAGCAAAAAAAAGGAGAGCAGAAATAGCTTAATAGCTTTGGGGTGCCTAGATTCCAAGGAAAACGTATTAATATGTGTTTTCCTTTGCAATATTATTGTGTCAGAGTTAATCCCCTTCTTTTAAAAAGCCCACAATATTAATATTAAAATAATATTATTTTATTAACCAAAATCTTGTCACCAACTCATCAACTGATTTAGTGAAATCTTTTATCTAAAATAAATACAGACTGTATGTAGCAGACAAGATAAGTCAAACCCACGGTGTTATTAAAAACACAACTCCGATGTTATGTATTGTAAATATTAAAGTAAATGTTGTAATATTTAGCGATTTGTATTTATTTAGATTCATAAAGGTGTGCCAGAGCTTTTTTTATTTTATAATGCAGCTTGACCAAGTGAACCAGCTAGCTTTGCACTTCATAGGCAGTCACTATACTGCTTATTTGTATGTTAGCTAAAAACTCGTGTCGTATGTGCCCCAGTACGTTCATCCATCCCTTCAAGCAAAAACACACTGCTCAATATCTGACTCACAGCTCTAGCTAACTCACCCCTCAGCAGCCATCTGTACATCACACAACCCCACTGTCAACTCAAAAGTACTTGTAAAAAGTTCAACCCCACACACATCCCCCACTCCACCCCCTGCTTCTAATATTCTAAGAAATCCTATATGCTGCACTACAAGTGGTTAGTAATTAACACTCAAAAACAGTCCTTTGATCAAACATTTGTGAATTTGTTGATGTCACCTTAGCAGTACAGTGGAACCATAATCACCATATTTGTCTTCATTTTCCATAGTCTAGCTGGGCACATTGGTGAACTGATGGTGTGCACGAACTAGTGCCTAGTGCAAATCCCAGCAGGGAGGAAAATAAGAGTCAGGAAACGGATATGTTGTAAATTGTCTCTTATTTTCTGCAGTTATTGATGTATTTCTAATCCACATGACTTGACTAACAAAGTTTGACACTAAAGAGCATCTTTCCATCTTTCCAGCAGAATTCCATTATTTGTTTGGTATATGGGTGCACACAATTGAGATTTAGCCAAAGATGGGGCACAGTTATCTTGTTATATACACTCATATACACACACACACATATAT
>JANDJT010000190.1:6276568-6297761 GCA_024331685.1 Stegophilus panzeri | reverse complement strand
CATAAAAGGCAGAACTATCGGTATCGGTTATCGGTATCGGCCGATATCACTCTGAATAATCGGTTATCGGTATCGGCGGAGAAATTTATTATCGGTGCATCTCTAAAAATAACCCAGTGCTGGAATTACTGGTACAGTTCATCTGTCTAAGAAATTTATTACATTAATAAACCAAACCTTCTCCCTCTCCAATATGCCTATAAACTTATAATCCAACATACAACATATGTGTTCCATTTTGTATTTAAGTTTCCTATCTCTCCTACTGATTTACACATACACATCCAGCTAGTGAACTGAGATAGCAGCAGTTAAAATCAAGCTCTAAATGGAGAGATTGTTAAAGCCTGTAAGTCAGAGCCACTCAGAGCAAGAAGATGACTGATGGCGCAGGAGCAGCCAGAATCCCCTTGCTGGGTTTATCGCCCCCAAACAGGCTCTTACCACATATGTCCCTCATCCTGAACTGACAGTGCTAATAGAATATGCATAGGCCTATTAGCATACAAGCTAATGTTGCCCCAGAGGGAGGGCACAGACATCAAACTTTAAGTAGAAATCAAAACAGAGAGAGGGAAAGAGGAGGGGGAATTAAAAGGACACCATCACCCTAAGAAAACATGGCCCAGGGCACGAGATGCATTACACATGTGCTTGTACTGGAGGAGCGATCGCTTTTGCACTTGCACAGAAGGCCTTCAAAATTAAATGGGAAAAGCCCCAATGAATGCGGTTGAGCCTCATTCAGGCTTTCATGATGTGGAAATAGAAATGACATGGGCGGAGACGTGACTGTTTTCCTGCACCTATCAACATGAAACCTGTATATGAAAGGACATACTGCCTTTTCCACATGCAAACATATGGACTGCAAATGTCAAAAGCCTCAAATGCCTATAGAATGTGTGTATATTTTATATTTTTTTGCAATATCGTTAGTGTGGAATTAGACTGGCCCTTATATGCAACTTTGCACTGCACAAACAGCTCAAGTCAGATTAGAATCTCAGATCTTCAGTCGAGCGAAACTGCCTTGCGTATTCTGGCACCCACCCGAGATTTATCGGCAAAAGAGCACGCTGCATTCTCTCTGAACCCTGACACCAAATCAGATACATTTCCGCAAGCCAGTAGAAATGAAAATAGCACATAAGAAAGCAATTTGGTTCGGCAATCACAAAAAAATGCAGAGCAAGGCTAATGAAGGACTAATTGAGTCACGTCCCGAGACAAGGTGAGCTGGATCTCCGGATCCGCAGCACCACGCTGGCGTTCACGGTCATCATGGATACGTTAACCTCACGTTGGGGGGAAGGAAGTGGGTCACAAGGGTGAGGAATTAAACCTAAAAGAACGGAACAGAGTAGGTAAAAGAGCATAAAAAGAAATTGTGTCAATGATGCCTGCATCATGTTCAATAATGGTCCAATTACAGAGTCATGCTTCCTAGACATTTTTCAGACACCCTCAATATGAGCCATATGCCACACCACAGAAAGACTCCACTGCGTTCCAAATTCTCCCTTCCTTCAATTCATTTGCTGTACAATTAAACAAAAGAAAAAAGTTTTATAGTAAGTAGATTTCTCTTATACTTGCGACTACTAAGATCATTAATGAGCATACTGGACAAATGTATAAAACTATATACACATTACTTATTAGAGAAATGTTTAGATTCTACAATCTAAAGCTACAAAAGACCTTCAGCACTTAAAAAACACAAAAAACAAATCCACACTACACAATCAATTTCCAAATTCCCCATTTTTTAACGAGGGTCCTGCATAATTCAATTTGGCACATCTTTTATGGGATTTTTATTGCTAAAATACTTTTAACAGTCCTGTCCTGTTACTGAAGCAGACTCATAAAATTCCTGCTCAGTGGTGACTGGTGCGATATTAAAAAAGCAGACACCGTTAAGAGGAATCAGCTTTGTATTTAATTGGAATTTGAGAAGAAGAAGGAGAAAAAAAAGGAGGTAAGGAATGGCAGAGAACAGACCTGCCCGTCAAACGACTTTTATTTGCAGCTTTTACTGCCAGGGTCACCGGTCTGTACTGTAGGTGTCTCCTTTTGGCTAACATCCACTAACACGAGCGGTTTCCCAACAACTCCACCACCAGATATAGTCTTCCAGCTCAAATCATCAATCCAACTCTCAGCAGCACAGCTAGCAAGACGAGTGCATTTCATTGATCTGAGCATAAGGGTTTGTGATAGAGGGTGAAAGCTTGGAAGCAATCAGGCAAAATGGTACAAGTAAGTGTGGAACTCAGAAGCTAACATGCGATTGGGCTCTATTTTCACCACGTTTCGTTTAGGATGGATTCAAATAGCATTGCAGGCACTGTAAAACTTTGAGCTTCTCGTTTTGGTACAGATGGTCTGGCAGAGTGACAAAGCACACTGGGCCTGGACCCAAACTCCAACCTCTATTTCATGGCGGCTTAACACTTTCACTCTCTCTAGATTACAGTTATAGCGCTTTAACGACGCGGCCAAGACCAAATCGTTCGCAAAAGACCCGTCCGGTACACCGACATTAATTTGAGCATGAGAATAAAGAGCAATGAAAATCACAATCGTCACTGTGAAGAAAAGGCGCTCAGAAGTCTTCGTTTGATTGAACATGACTGCGATTGATAGCAACTGGGGGTGTTAATACTGGGAATGATCAGGTGATTAGAACCATAAGTGTGTTAAGAGCGTGTGTGAGTGTGGAGTGAGAAATGTAATACAAGCTCTGGGTACGTCCCTGAGGCTTTAGATAGAGCATGGTTATAGATCACGCATACATACATACATACATACATACATACATATATATATACACACACAAACACACACACACACACACTGGGCCCCAGGCGTAATCTTTTGTAGTAATATGTGTCTACCAGTGAGACATGCCATACACCTGTAAACACACACACACACACACACACACACACAAATTCAATGAAGATATTTCATTTTTTTTATCATATATTTATTTATATTTAGAAGAATACCATACACTATAATACGTAGACAACACTGAATGAACGTGTTAATAAATGATTAATAATTCATTTCATTCAGAATGGACAGCAAATATAAAAACACTATAGTTGTGCCATGGATTTGGACTGTAGTGAAAAATCTTCATGTTCCTTTTCTGCATGAGGTGCAAGAGCTGCATGCCTCCACAAATTTGATCTCAAGACCCAGGACACAGTTATATTAACTAAACACAGAAGACAAGTGACATAAGGGGGGGAAAAGGGATCTGTATGAATCTGAATTTGAGAAGCAACGGTGTTCCTGATTGTCTTGGGGCCCTTTCCACCTTGTTGTGCTGGAACTCTGAGCGCCATAAGAGCCTAAAGTCTGGCCTCTCTCTACCACCAGAAGGTGTGTATGGGTTGGTGGGGGGGTCATTTGGCACTTGCCATGCTACCATGCTTCACTTCCACAAGAGATTGAGTCTGCACAGAAGGAGCCATTGTTGATTACTCATTACTTAACCTGTAATGCGTTCCGCCCCCTTTGTCTGCATGTCATGCTTCTTTTCTCCCCCTCATTCCCCTCAACTCTCTCTGCTCTCTTCCCAAATAAATGGAAAAATATTCCCAGCCCCAGGCTAGCGCTGAACTTCTCACTCTCTGCATCCAATTTGGAGCCACTGCTCCCTATGATGTAACCCGACAGTCCCAACATAGGAGAAAGGCCACAGAGAGAGAGAGAGAGAGAGAGAGAGAGAGAGAGACAGACAGACAGACAGACAGGCAGACATACAGACAGACGGACAGACAGATGGGGGGGCGGGGCGGGGGGGGTTTGATGAGGAAGCCAGAAAGTGCACTTTGGCCCTCTAAGGTTGCATTTCTTAACCCTGCTACTTAAAATCCAGCAATACTTTATGAATGTTTTAGTTTTCGAGTCATTATCATGCTGGCCAGCGTATATTGTATATGCAGAAGAATGGTAATTAGAGACTGACCCTAAGCTCTATTTCCTTAGTTTCCTGGGCCATGACTGCCATTCAAAGCAAATACTTCCTCAGATGATATGTCCATCTGAGTGCCTTTACTATACTATAAATCTTATCTCGTACTTAGTCCTTTGATTTGAAAACATTCTATCTCCCAGCTGACAAATTATTTTATATATTTATAATATAAATATTTTATATTATTTATATTATACAGATCCTTCTTTAAAAAAAAACATCACGCGGCTTAAGACCAGAGTTAAATTACTGAAGAAAAAGCACACCAGCCATGCTAAAACCCTAGCCAATTTTGCTGAATAAACTTCTCATAAAGCAAACGTCAATATAAATACGCACGTGAACCATCACTGTACACTTCTGGAGCAATGATGAAAATCAATGTCAAGGTCAATGCACATAGAAACCACCTCAAACTCCATGCAAAGTGGAGCCTGGCAACCTTAACTGCCCAGGAGTTCTGGAGACTTCTAGGCAAGAGTCATGGCAGATTGAAATGGTACACTTCTCACGGCCCAATCTCAAGCATGACTTCATGCCGAGCTGTCACACACCGCAGGCTACATTCCCTTCGAATTGGCACAAATACGGTGGATACGACGCAGACAGAAACCACCGCTGTGGGTTGGAAATGAGTGTATACTGCTTATGGTTTGACATAATCAAGGGGGTCTGCAAAAGTTCCCATCGTTGCCTTATTTCGTTCGAGCCAGAAATGGAACTCAATCACACTCACTGCCAAAGGAGGAGGACTGGGAACGTTAGCGCTGTTTAGCATGACAGCGCTGATGATGATGGCAATGATGATGGAGTATCTACGCAGATGACCGAAAGCAGGTCCGTTTCATTTGGCTGCCGTGTTCGGGAGGGAAAGATGCTTTGTTTGTTAGCGCCTGACCTCCTGTGCGAGTGTGTATGTGGGAGACGTGACCCTCGAGTGTGAGGCGGTGTGTATGTGTGTGTGTCTGTGCAGTGTCAGGCTCATTATGAGCTGATAAAAACTCCTGGGCCAGGTCCATCCATCATGTCCCGCCTCTAATCAGCATGTGTGTCACTGTAACTAAACAGAGCCGTGAGCGGCGCTGCCACGCGATTGGCTGTGACAGGGAGAAATAAATCTGCCTCCAGCCAATCGGGGACAGGCAGCAGAGCGTTGCAGCAAAGGTGACAGGCGTTTGAGGTCTCAACCGACGCAAGATTAGGAGAGCCCGGTTCAACCGCAGCCTCGCAGGAAACAACAAACAGCCAATGAAACAGCAAACCACTCCGAATCAGCTTTTCCGACATGAGGAGGAGTGTTTCGCTAGAGTTTTGGTGTTGGACTCCAGACAGTTCTATTTAATACCAGTTAGAGGAACTCGCGTCTCTCTGTACTACTACAAATCTTTGTCGTGTTCAGTTTTCTTCCCTGTATGAAAGACTCTAATCACATTGGATCACATGTGGATTTGGCATAAGGTGTGGACAATTTCACCTTTTACATGCAAAAGTAAAGCAAGTTCATCATTTTTCTCTCCATATTTAAGCTCAGACCCGTGCCGTGCCGTTCGTCAGAGTTCGTCAGCGTAAATAAAAAGCGTTCTAACTGCAAAAACCTATATTCGTTTCGATGGTCTGATTTCATTTTTCACTTCATTAACGCAAAAGTCAAAACTTTTCAAGCTGTATGTCACGTGAAAAGGAGTCTGATTAGTAAAACAAACATTTGGTTACTTTCCACCATGGACTCAACCCAGCACAACAGGTTCCACTGCTCATTACAGCGCTAACATGACAACATAACCGCACTTTTTCTTTGTTCAGCGTGTGCATTATTTTCTTTTTTCTTTTTCATTCATCGCTTCTTATATCTGATGTATTTTAAGAAAAGAAGAGAGAAAAGAAAAGAAGAGAAAAGAAAATCAAAGAAAGAAAAGAAAAGGAGCAGCATGCCCACTGCCTGAAGCAGAGTCTGTGGCTTGTTGGTCTGTTTCTCATGTGGCGCATGGGTTATTTTGTTTACTTCTGTTTCCTTATGCACCACACAGAAGCTCTGATGTCAATGACCACACACACACACACACACACACACACACACACACACACACACACGTTTGCCTTATCCTTGTAAGTACCTTTCACTGACATAATAATGAACGCCTAACCCTAACCTTATGAGCCCTAACCATAACCTCAGAAACCAAAAGGAAACTTTTCATCCTTTTTTTTTTTTTTTTAAATAAAACCTGCAACTTTTGTTATATTAAAAACAATGTGGACCAACCAAATGTCCCCTCAAGGTCAAAACTGTATCTGGTCCCCACCAAAATGTAAAAATAAATAAACAAACACGCACACACACACACACACACACACACACACACACACACACAGTGCAGACAATGAGCCTGCTTCGTTTCCACTGGACACAGTGTTTACCAGCAAACCTGAGAAAGCATATTGTCATGTGTTACAGTAGAGCAGCTTGCTGTAAACAGAAGAGAACCCACAGCTGGCACTGTTATTTTGCTGCTTTGACAGACAGAACCGTAACAGCGGACCCCCCCTCTCCACCGCTCTCCTTTTCTGAAATGATCTCACTCTGGATGTAGACCTGACCCAAAAGCTTGCTGGCTTTTTACAGCTGAGAACGGTAACACGCATCAGCTTTTTCTCGACTTGTGGGAGTCTTACAGTGCTCCTGCTTTTCTTTCTCTCCCTTCGTTATGGCAAAAACAAACAAACAAACAAACAAACAAACAAACAAATAAATAAATAAATAACAGAGCTTGTAAAGAAACTGCTTTATTGGCCAGGGGTGGTGGTTGTAGGGATACATTATAGAAAATATAAGACTGAGGTAGAGAAGCATGGAGTCAAATGTGCATGTGGGCAAAGAGAGGATATGATTTGGCAAAGGAATTGGTATAAGACAATACACATTACATTACAAATTAGACCTTAATTAGAATATAAATCTAATACAAATATAATCATTATTATTGAGAGTATTTTAATAATAACATGTTAATTGTATGCACTGTATATTATATATCAGTGAAACTGAGGTTAAAGATTTTGGTATAATCAGAAAGAAAACACATTACTTGCACTGAATGATCCCCGTACCTTGTGCTCCATCCTACACTAGGCATGGTTAATGGTTTAATAACATATGTCTGTTTTTTTTATTTTTTATTTTGAACACTGGTAGTTAGCCGGGATCATATTTCGCACTCCACCGAGAGTGAGAAAAAAAAAAGCAGCATAGAAAAAAAAGGGGGGAGAAAAAAAAAGACATGCACTCATTTCTGCAATGTAAAATGACACTATATCAAATCAAGCATTTCCATATGTTGGCTGTTACTGCAGTGGTCCTCAGTGTGTGTGTGTGTGTGTGTGTGCTTACTATCAGGGACTTGAGACAAATGCTTGCGGGATATGATGGGCTAGGGAGCCACCTACTGTGAACACTGAAGCGTGGCTTTTCCCACCAGCATTGTTTGCCACTGAGCCCGGATGAGAAGCCGAATCAAGACGCGCTCATCGTGCGATAATACACATCGTTATGATGATAATACTACATGCGGCACTGTTTTACAATATTGCTTCCAAATGTTCTATGGAAAATAAAATCCTGTGTAACAAGGTCATTCCCACTGTGCTTACACTAAGTGGACTACTTCTTGGGATTAGTGGTTCTGACCGGGTGTTGATGGATCTATGATAGATCAATAAGTGTTGGGAGAAATAAGGAGTTTGACAGCTCAGACTGTAATATGTTTAAGCAATAAGTCAATGTGTTGGTTATTCACATTTTACTGCAACTGTATGACCTCTACCAATGTGTGAATTAAAATGAAAAATCACCGTAAAGTACCAGGAAACGGATTATAAGAGAATTATAATGTTTTCTTTTTTTCTTCTTTTTTTTACACTACGTCTTTCTATTACAACGAAGAATATAAAATGTAGCTGAAATGTCTCTATGCGTTTACCCTCTAGGCACATGGTTAGAAAAAAAAAATTCATTTCTGAAACGTTCTCCTACAAAAATGTGGAGTGCATTATAAAGTTTATGGCAATAAAAGCCCTGCTTCCTCACTAAAACCTAAATTAGCCACAGAATAAGTCTCAAGACTCGAGCAGTGGCCTTTTCTCCTGAGCTCTCGTCTTGGCAAGCTTCTCTCTGTAGACGTAAATTAACCCTGAGAATGCTTACCTAAAACGTCAGGATTTAAACGAAGATTGAGTGATGAGGGGGGAATTGGGGAGATATGCAGGAATATGGGCACAGATGGGGGCAAGAACCACCTTCTTTCTTTTTTTTCTTTTTTTTTTGTTGCCCCCAAATACAAAATTTAGGGAGGGAGAAAACCTCCTGTACACGAGTTGGCACGGGCAAGAAGTCAGGAAGTATAGGAGACGCCTCCCGTCCGTCCTGCGAGCGTAACCCAAAACCAATGACATAGTCGATACATGTCATATTCCCTCCGTATACATGACGAGTTTATTTTTTAAGGAGGAATTTTAACCTAAAACCTGCCTCACACAATTATCCTGATTTGTTTAAAACCTAGGTGGACAGTCTCGATCGTCAAAAGAAAAAGAAAAAAAAAAAAATCTCATCTCTTTTTAGAAATTCCTTCAAGATATGTTTTCTTCATCAATTAAATCTGTCTGAGTAGTTATACTCCTAATGCAGTCAACTCGATCAAGTTAAGTCTGCAAACATCCAGGTGTGCATTGTAGTCTAAGCGAGCCCAGGTGCTGAGGAAATTTCTTCAATTCAGTTCTGGAACCACAAGAACTACCTTCATACTTAAACCTAAATAGCTTACTAGTGCTGTGTTGAAATATATTGTAGGAAGCACATCAAAACTTGGTATAACCCAAACATTTAAATTGGCTATAAACTCTCGTTCCTTTTTGTGGAACAAACAAAAAAAAAAAACATTAATCTGCAAAGACAGGGTTTTTTTTTAAATCACTTGCAGATACAAGCATTATTTATGGGAATGTTAAGCTGGAGGAAAAAAAAAAAAAGAAGAAAAATCTGAATTTCTCATTGAAAAAAAAAGCTACCTGCGGTTAATACATTTCCATCACCACAGAAATAATTCGTGGTTTATAAACTGATTGGAAGCCTCACGCTGAACCTCATATGCGCAAAAAAGGTTAGCCAATGACCACTGCTGCTGCCTTCTATGTGTCATCCGCTTCACAATAAATCATCTAAATTACATATTCATTACTTAGTAAATTGTATTAAAAATGTATAACATTAAACCAGTTTATAAACACAAGAGTATGTATCCAACAGGGTGCCTATACCTTTAAAGGATTCAACGCATGGCTAACACCAACTTAGTGAGGCTTTGGAGGAGAAAAAAAAAAACAAAAACATTTTTCAGTGTTTGTTCTGTGTAAAAACCCTGAGGTATTAGGGTGCACTAATCTTTAAAAGGTTAATTTATTCATAGAGATTTTGACAGAGATGTATGGCCCAGCCAACATCTCAGGCACCTCTACCCACAGGGAGAGGCCTAATGTGAGGGAGGGAGAAGAGAGGAGGAAGAAGGGAGGGAGTGAGGGAGGGAGGAAGGGAGGGAATGAGAGAAACAGAGACAGAAGCAGAGCAGTCAGCATGTAATAAACACAAAGACATAATTACCTCATTGAGCCAGGCAAACAAAATGACCTTTAACCCTTCACTACAGTGTTTTTTTAATGTATTACAGTGCCTTGCTAAACCCTAATCAGGGGAATATTTGTTTTCTTTCTGTAACTTTTTTTTTTTTTTTTTTCGAATAAATGACGGTCAGCTGTCATATGTTTTCTATATATCTTCGTATGTGTATGTCTACCTTCACACTTCAGTTAGCCAATTTATAAACCTGATCACTGTACACAAAGTTTAAGGTGTGTGGCTATATAAAGCACACAGTTTAAATTCAATTATGCAGAAAAAATAACAAGGAATGGCCATGTGTATTTTTATGAAGAGGTATCGTTTAAAAAAAAAAAAAAAACAACTTTGTAAAAATAAGCTACATAAACTAAAAAAAAAATCAAGGTCTTACTTTGCAAGATGGTGCAAAGTAGGCAAAAGGGGTGCCTGAGAACTGGTGAGCTCCGAGTGAAATGAGCCTTTGTGGGGCTTTGTATACAGCAACCATAGGAGGGTTCAAACTGCATCAATCATAGCTGTCACATGCTGTAAGCACCAATCTGTCGCTGTTAGGTGAGAGATGATTTAATTTGTCCTATGTTTTTAAATGGCCATGCATCGGTGAATAGTATCCAGAGAGGGGGAGACTTGGCGTGACTGGAAACTTCGTTGCTATGTTGAAGTTTTCCAGTGATGATATTTATCCACTTGTATTACACTTATTCCAGCGCTCTGCTGGGACTACACACTCAACTGTGTTGCGTGTCTGTCAACTGGTAAGCTTTTATAACAAAGGTTTCAACTTTTAATTACCAATGAAACATCCCGATGGGTGCTTAGTTTTTATATGCTGAATTTGTGACTGCCGCCTAATGGGAGACTTACTTAGCGGAGCTGCAGGAGTCTGCTGGGTGGATGCCAGAGTGTGTGTCAAAAGGTACAGCCATTAGCAGAGTGTGAAAAGAATGAGCGTGCTTCCATCTGCTGCTGAGCACAATCGCATAAAGACAGAAATTGCAGAGATGAATTAAAAGCAGTGTGGTACAGTAAAGTAAAGAATCGACAACTAGCCAGTGAAATAGATCAACTTTTGTTGCTGTGACAGACTACAAGTTGTACAGCCTACATCCATGTGACTAAATGTATCTCTTTCAGACTCTGTCCCAATGTGATATAAACATTTCATTCATTTTGTCATAAGAAATTTATTGTGGCGGTTTGACTGGAGTACGTTAAAAATGTCATAGGAGTGATCTGGAGTGCAGGATTGATTTGGTAAGGTAAGACTTGTACATGTGCCCTTTTTTATTACAGCTTAGCATCAACAAGTACAAGTACCCCATTGATGCCTACTTCTTTACCTCTCCTCATCCTATCTCCCCAAGGATATTTGTTGCTTTATGCTGTATGCTGGTCAGTTCAAAGCTAGTGCACTCTTAAAACTCAGCCTATTGCCTTCTATTAGCACCACTTAGACGTGACCCCATGCTAGCCCTAGCCAGGAGTGTTTCGACTGTGCCCTCCATGCAGCGTTCCAAATCTTTCTCTGGGTCTCTCGCACTCGTTCGCCCTGGGCGCATCTAATTGAATGCGATCTCGGGGCTCAGGCCGAGTTCCGTTTCTCGGCTAATCCTCCACTGAGGGAACCTCACATGTTCCCAATTAGATCCCTCTGACTTCCACGCTCTTCTCCATGCATCTCTGCTCGCTTGGCCTGGCCTTTTGCAGGAGTTTATGTTATTAACTGCGCACTGCATGGTTCCTGCCTGTCACAGGGGCCTGGAGATGTTATCGCTGCCACCTCAACGTATACGGTTACCTTAAAAATATTCCATAAATTAGATTGGGATTGGCAATTGTGGAATATAGAAGGGAAGACAAGGCAAGTGGGAGGGTGGGCTTCGGCATGAGGAATTGGACAATAGGATCTCCTGCTGTTTACTTTGGACAGAGATATTAGTGGTAAGTCACTGGCAAGCAGTACCTGATAAAAAAATATTGGAGGGTGCTTAAGGGACTTTTGGAGGTTTTTCAAAGCCAAAATACTGGAGAAAATATACTTTATTTTCAGAGAGATCCTTACGGTCAAGCCCTAAATGCCTGGACTCAGATTGGACTCAGGCTTTGGAGTATTTCTCCTCAATGAGAGGCATACATCCCCTTGTAATCAAATAAAGCTGTTTTGGTTTTTTTTTGACGAGGGAACTTTTCACCTCCCAGACAGCTGTTCTAGCTACATCTATGTCTCAACTAAAAGACTTTGAATAGGTCGGTTATGGTGATCGATTATTAAATAAACATGTTCAAAGAATCAAATAAACATGAAGAGCAAAATATTTCCTGCTTTTTCACTTCCTTTCACTGGGTTTTTAAAAAGTGAGACTGTCCTTAAAATGATTTCGAATTAACACGTTAAAATGTCAAGACGGCGCTCAGGTCTGACTCTTTGATCCACAATACAATCATATCGAAGCATATCTGATACTCTTGATCAACCTACTGTTCAAAACAAGTTGGGGAAAAAAGCATACTAAAAGGTGGGGATTTCCCACAGGCCCTATCATTTACTTACACTACAATCAGTGGCAGTGTCTTAAAAAAAATCTAAGGCTTTAGCACTTTTTCATGTGTATATGCACCTGTAGAAAGACTAATAGATTTAACTCAAAAGTGAATAGTTTGAGTGTAGCAATGATGCCTTCATGCATGACGATGTAATTTGTATAGAAATGTGTGATTTGATTACCTTTGGATAAGTTTCTAAAGGAGCAGTAGGTATTACATTTCTCTTGTTTAAAGAGAGAACATACATGGTTTTATTCATAATATGGTGAGTAGCCATATAGAATAAAGGATATTTGACTCTCCATCACAGTTGGTCAAAAAGTATGCAGAAACGCTGACTGACAGCAGTATCAGCCACCTCTAGAAATTATATTGGCACCCTTGGTAAATATGAGTACAAATGCTGATGAATAAATATCTCTGTGATGAATTATCTTAATGTGATATTGAAAATATCAAATGAGAAATCTAATCTTTAACTGAAGTCAGTTTATTCTAAAAAAAAAAAAAAAAAAGGATATATTTTTAACAATACAAGATCACAATGCTTGTCATCCCTGCATTCAGTAGTCTGTGAAACCTCCCTTTGCCAACATTGCCAAGAGAATTGATTCTTCTATAAGGCATGGTGAGACTGAAGAATTCAGAGCACTGCAATTCCCTTTATTATTGGATCGGTCAGTCAACCTTGTCGCACCTGCAGAAGGTCCAGAATGCAGCTGCTAGGATTCTAACAGGTACAGAGAAAAGGAAAAGCACCTTCCCCTTTAAGGTCTACCTCTATTGGCAACCAGTTAAATACAGAATTGAATTTAAGGTTTTATTGTTTGTTTTTAAAGCTCTACGTGGTACTGCACCCAGCTACAGTACATTTCTGATCTTTTTTGCCCCCTTCCCACATCCAGAACCTGATCAGCAGTTTTTAACCATTCCACACTCACAGTGGAAGTTCAAAGGTGGCCAAGCCTTTTCTGTTGCTGCTCCAAGATTGTGGACCATCGTATTATTATTTATAAGGTCATCCCCAACAACATATATTTTTTTAATCCAATTAAAAAACATATTTATTCTCCAAGGCATTTTTCGTCCTTGTCATCTGGTTATCTATTTGGTTTTGGTCTTGTTATTGATGGTCTTTGTTTTTGCAGTCTCTCTATTGTTTTATTTAGCCTATTTAATTTCTTAATCGTGTTGTTTTTATTTTATTCTGTTTTAATCTTATACTGATTGGATTGTACTATGCAGACACTTGCTGTCTTTTAAATATACTGTACAAATAAAGCTGACTTGACTTGATATGAGATGAATTGACATGAGAATCTCTCCAGGGTCCTCTCTTATGGTCTCGCCTCTTCAGCTTACACAACTTAACCAAGGGTGCCGATAATTCTGAATCTGGTCGAGTTTCTTCTGTGGATATAACATCACCAACCAACAACAGACACATCAATGGATATACAGTAGTATAACAGGCACTACATGTCCTGCATGAGCATCTTATCACTGCATTATCGCAAAGATAGAGGCATCTTCGGGACTTCAAAACTTTTGTCATAAAAATTTTAAACCCTATGTGCATTCTTACATACTGCAGATATATCCATATATTATCACTGTTTGTATAAGAATGATAACTTCATTTTGATTAAAAAGGGTTTTCATGGTTTTCATTAGTACAACTAGAGAGAAACTACAGAGAAATAAATCAACTGTAAAAACGTGTAGCGTTTGATTAACTGCCGCACCAATTCAAATAAATAAAATGTTCCTGTATGCACTGACTTTTAAAAAAAATTCATAAGATATCATGTATTACCTACAACGGGTAAAAACTTTATGACAGAACACAAACCCACGAAGTTATAAACAAAATATCAAACATGGGTGCCTGTAACACAATGAAATGCAAGCCATTTCTAAACCTTGGAGCATATTCAGCCTTATTTGTCCATACAGAGGCGAACACATGTTCAACAGCAGTCGGTCAGGGCAGTAGTTATGGAAATGAAGGTCTATTTATTTAGATGCGCCCACTGTTAGCGTAATTACTCACACAAAAAAACACCACACCTGTGCTATCACATGGCACACAAAATTACACCCAAATTTGACTTGGCAGTGCACAGGTCAAGGGTTCAACTCTAGCTAAAGGCAACTGTTGCCTGCGTATCGGCATCCCCGTGCATGGGTAACAGACACACTCGGGCTCTCTTTGTTCACAAGGGGGCCCCGTCGCTGGCTACGGCACGTTTTTAATTGAGTCTTGAAATCGTGCCACTTTGAAGAGGCCTCGCAGCGCCACGCTGTGCAAAATTATGAGTGTGGTATTTGCGCCCGCATTAAAGACATTTTGAAACAAAAGCGGTGAAACAAGATTGAGCGAGTATTGTTCTGGTCTCAGTATCATCACACAGGGCATCTATGGGCATTTTTATTTAAAAAACATTTTTTTGGGGGGGGGCAATACTCTTAAACCTTTACTTGAAAAGATAAACATGCTAACCAACAGCTTAAAAGCAGACACAAACAACATATTTGGTGTGGTATTCTATGACCAAACATGGTACATGATATTGTTGTACGAAGGGATATAGTTGTCAGCACACAGAGTAGCTGTAAAAAAAATATATATTTTTTTTAATTCATAAAAAATGAAAATAAATCACTACACACTATGCAAAACTATCAGTTGTAAGACTGTCAAAACAGTCAGTATTAAGCAGCATGCTCAATTGTGCTTAAAATCTCTCTCTCTCTCTCTCTCTCTCTCTCTCTCTCTCTCTCTCGCTCTCTCTACCACCCTCCTTCCCAAGTGGCTGCTCCCCCTTTCCTTTCCTGCAGCATGCCTGAAACAGAATCTGTTCTTCATTTAAGCCTCCAGGTAGAAATGAAAAAGTGCAATGTCCAACACTGGTGTGGCACGGCTCAGGAGCCTCCAGTCCCGTTTGAGTAACAGCTCTGCAATGTAAAGTGTGTCCTGCACTTTAGAACATGTGGTTTTGGTTTCAGAATGTTTTACTGCCGAACAATGTTTCTGCCTTGGAGTGCAGCTTTGCTCATAAAGACCATATTGTCCCTCCGTGCCCACACAAAACACACACACACACACACACACACACAGTATGACATCAGAAGACTGGCATAGTCTGCTCACATAAATAAGCTCTGTTGTTGATAAATCAGTACATATTACTGCAACAGCTCCTGGTTTCCTTTGCTCTTGCATCCTAATTTCTAATATGTTTACGACGTTGTGACTGAACTGAGACAAATATTTCTGCAAAGCCAAGCCACAATGACCAGTATTTAATGACTAGTCAGAACCTCAAGTTGTGTTTTTACGAATGACATTTTAAGGCATCAGCGGAACAAATTTCTCCATTCAAGATATTCCCGCCTTGCGTTCAAAAGTCACCCTACACGTTATAAAGCGGAAACAATGTGCAAGAACTGACACTGCAGCAGTTTTACAAAATTCTATCCGGAAAAAAAAAAAAAGAAAAAAAGAAAAAGCAGGGTGGTGCTGAGAATCTTGTAGGAAAATACAACGCTGGTTTATTAAGGGACACGAAGGGCAGGCATGTGTCCAGGGTTGGGAGTGGTTCCAATTTGTGTATCCATAAAATCTGGATTTCTTATTCTGAGAGTAGTGCAGTAGAAGAGGGTTCACCATGGTGGGCACTTTTCCTGACAATGCCACCAGCTATTCATAACCAGGGGTCCAGGGGAGCACAATTACCCCTGCTCTCTGGGTGGGAAGGAAGACAGAAGAGTGCAGTTACTGTACCTCTAAGCATATTTTGCTGTTTTCCTGCATGGCATGAGCAGCAACTCAAAAAGATGTAGTGGTAGAGAACGCATGCACTGGCACTCATTGTTCTTGGTTGGTGCTTGTTGTTTAATGTAATATTTCCTGAAAAGGCCATGTCAAGCAATTTCTTTTCCAATTTTAAGTAAGTAATAAATCTTCAAATAGCATTATTAGTTATGTCACACTATGTGATGTGGAACAGTAAAAAAAAATACTCAATACCATGACTGTACAACCAAATATCATGGTTTTCCATATAAATTAGTAGTAGTGGTGATTTGTGTCGATATTATACTTAGAGCTGCAACAACTAATCGATAAAATCGATAATAATCGATTATGAAAATCGTTGTCAACGAATCTCATTATCGATTAGTTGGTCTATGCACAGCAGGGGGGAGATTTACTCATTACGTTACTTCTGTTCCGAAAACACGCTTCGGAGAGCAAATACTAAAGTTGTGTCCCAAATGACGTAATATACACTTACACTATACACTATGTACACTACTGTCTAGTGTGTGAATTTTAGAAAGGTAATATGGTCTCAAAAGGAACACGAGCGTTTTGTTTTTTTTTACTAACCGGAAGTATAAGCCGCTTCCTAGTCGACGGCGCATGACGTCATACGCACGTAATGCGACGCCGCTAGCTTTAGCAGATACTGAGAGTCACCGACAATGACTTTCTTCAGTTTAGTGTTTATGTCAGCGTTACCTTTTATAAAAAGTGATGCACAAATACTATTATATAATACTAATATATTAGTTTATATTATATACAAGTATTTATGCATTATTTTTATGGATGTACAAAAAGCACTGAATTAAACTACAGTCCTAAATGAATAATATATGTTCTGGTGTGTGTCTGTGTGTATTGGGTTCTTTTCAGTCTTACATAATTGGACAAACAGGTGTGAAAAGTTTTAGTATGAAGTTTATATTTGTAACACTCAGTTTGTGGATTTAATTTTAAATAAACAAAAAAATGGTACTGAAAGTTTGCCCCCCTCCCCCAATCTGATTAATCGGAAAAATAATCAGCCAACTAATCGATTATGAAAATAATCATTAGTTGAAGCCCTAATTATACTTCATATTACCTGGTACTTCTCTCATTTTTTAAAATGTACATGTTTTAAATTTTTGCAACTGGTCAAGTTCCAAAAAAATTCATCTTGGTATTTATTCAATTTAATAAGTGAACAAATGAAAAGTGTGCTATTTCTGTTCTAGAAAAAAAAACAAAAAAAAACCTGCAATGGCTATCTATCCTGGTATAACACAACATTAATAGTATGATTATTTCAGATTTCCAAATCATGACATGTCATCACACTGATATTCTGTATCAACAGACCTCAAGGCACAACACAATTAATGCAACCCTGATCTAAGAGATCTCTCTGTGCTGAGTGACTTTTTCAGTTGTGAAAACCAACAACAAGGAAGACTACAGTATGTACAGATAGTACATTTCGTATTATGTATTCTTTTCAAAAGATAGTGAATATGAGAATAAGACTGTATGTAGTGTTTTGCTCAAAATGTGAATGAATTATTTACTACAGAGTATAACTGGAAAAAATGCCTTCTTTTGTGCTTTTGAATTAAAGCACTGAACCTATTTGCTGCATTTCCTCATGTCTAATCTCTTCTACTGAAGCGCGTGTTCAGACGACACGCCGATGAATTCGATCTAAAACGGATCATGAGGTTTTGCACAAATTTGTGGATTCCATGTCAGCTCAAGAGCACACTGACATTAAAGCAGAAAGGGGTAATACCAATTCCTAAGAAACTCTGAAATTCATGTAAACATTTCAAACATTCTACATTTTACTCAAGTTGTTGTTAATAATAGAGCATCATTTGTAATGAATATTGCTGCATTCAATTAGAAAATAATACAAAATAGATCTGTTTGTGCAATACCGGCGATATCTCAGGACAGTGCATCACGATTGGTATTTCTGTATATTGTCATATTGTCCAGCTCTAGTCCCTAGATGTAAAAATGGCTTACATTTGTTTAATAATAACTTCATAATATACATATTTCTTACAGTGGGAATACTGTATTACTGCTTTGTGTCTAAAACCCTAATGTGTAATAAGTTTCTTCTCTGTAGAGCAAAGAAAGCAGTGAGATTAATTTCAGCTAGTGCCACAAGGTGGCATCAAACTGTCTGCAAAAAAGCCACTTTAGGTAAATATGGCCTGTGGAAGAGGATAGCAAATACAATTGAACAAGCATTAATATGGGATTCGTTTAAAACTTGAGTGAGCAGTGAGTGCAGTGCATCCACATTTAAGCCAGATTAAGACTGTACCTTATTAAAATAAATCAATACCAACTTGATAATGAGCTGAGTCCCTTCAAAATAAATACAAAACATGTGGACAGCCACAGATTTGATTTTGGTTGACAATTATTTTAGTGTGCTTTCTTGGCATAACTTAATGAATTTTGTTTCTGCAAGGCAAAAACATATTTTTGTTCATTTTTGACAGAATTCTTTCTTATTAACTTTCCAAAAAAAAAAAAAGTTTAACCCCCATGTTAAAGAGACAGTGCTGTAACTGAACTGGGAATATGTTTGCTTTATTCAGTATGTTATTTTTGCTGCTTTGCTCACTCTGGGCTACTTACTAGGGCTGAGTAAAAAATATCGATTCTCAGATTTTAATCCATCTTCAATAAAAGGAAACGATATCGATGAGCTTTACTTGAGAGGATGTGAATATTATCGGTAGTTCGTCTCTCGTCCTGAACATGTCGCCATCTTTCATGTTTTGAATTTTGGAAACGGTTTTATTTCTTAAACGTTTTAAATTGTTAATGAATTTCACTGTTGCACATTTACAGTGTTTTTAATTTTTTTACAGTAAAGTGTATTGTGCAGTTTGTGCTTACCTTGTGTGCACTGTATGCACATATTTATGATTTCTTGTTACAATGTTTGTTACTCAAAGTAAAAGTAAAAAGAAATTAAACATAATTGTGTGGGCCCTATTGTTAATGTAAATGTGTATTTCAGTAATATAGCTAAGTAGGAGGATTTCAGTTACCAGCATTTATGTTAAAACATGGATTCCAAGTCTCCAAAACTAACATTTTAAATGAAATATTGATAACTAATCGATTTTGAATCGAGTTGAAATCAAAATCGAATCGAAACCATATAAATAAGAATCGAATCGAATCGCCAATTGGTTGCAATACCCAGCCTTACTACTTACCCAGCGGTTATTACGCCGCGTTCATGCCATGTCAGACTTACCGTAATTGCTAGATGACAACCCAGGACATTCTCCTCGGAGCTGTTCACGTCCTCGGACTTGGTATTATGCCTTTCTGTACGCCAAAATTAATCCGTGTGAGATTATGTTGTTGACAACTGCAAAATACATAATTACAACATTAAATCATATTTTTATGCCTTTGCTAAATATTGAAGAACACAGAAAGCACATTCTATAACAATAACATGTTGTTTATTAATAACAGCCTAATTTGAGTAATCAACAGACAAAACCACAATACAACAAGTAACAGTCTGTGCTAGCTACATTAAACGGTATTGTATATCTTTCGTTTATTTTCTGATTAATCTTGCATTATTGAAACATTAATAATAGTCAATCACAGAAATAACAGAAATATTACAAGATAACGGCTTAAACTACATTTTACTGGTCAAATTGAGTGTTTCCCCGTGACGTTGCAGCGGTCATGTTGTACAAGTCTCTCATACAATTCCTAGTTTACAAAGTTGTAATTACGAGTTCTACGAGGAGGTGAACACTTTTTACCAATCTTGTACTTTTTTAATTACAACATGGCACGAACGCAGCTTTAGCCTAAATCCTCAGAAAGCAAGCTGAAATATTATTATATTGTTTCTGATTAATTAAAATGATAATCTGAGGCACTTAAATTAAAATAAGTACTCACAGACTACTTGGCCAATGGGCTGCCTCCTGAGCTTTGCTGTTTTTATACAGCATGAGAAAATAAACATTATAATAATACTGTTCAGTCAATCAAATATCACCCGAGCAGTCTCTTAGACAGACATTCTTATAAAGTGGAAGAACTACTGGCAACCTGACTGCAAACGAAAAAAAAAGTTCACTCGGAGTCTTGCATGGTGATCACTATATGATATCTCTGTGGTTTAAATTAATTTACCAAACATACTATGGTGGTGCAGCAAGTAGCATTGCTGCCTCGCAGCCACATGGTCCCTGGTTCGAGCCTGAGTTTAAGTTCTTGCTGTGCGGCGGTTTGCATATTCTCCCTGGGTTTCCTCTGGGTTCTCCAGTTTCCTCCAACCACCCAAAAACATCCCAATAGGTGAATTTGCACCACGCAAGTTTGATCAATTTATTAACTGTTTCTACTTCTAATTCACTAAATTCAAAATAGCAGTGTTTATCCTTCATATAATTTTTTATATTAGAAATGGATACGGTATTATCTGTCCCATATGATAATTCATTTCTTAATTTATGTACCTTGCTTCTGAAATAATTATTCAAGTAATTTGCAATTTCTTTGGGTTTTGTAATAAAAGTACCTCCACACTCCATAAAAGTAGGTTGTGGTGAGATGTCTTCCCATTAGATTATTTAAAATACACCGAAGCCTTTTCCCATCATTCATTTTTCTGCTTAACTGTACAACATAATGTTGTTTATTTTTCTTTTGATTAAGTTTTGTGACATGGTTCCACAGTTTACAATGTTTTTGTCTCAGTTATACTACCAGTTATTTGTGCTATTCTCTTAGCCTCATCTCTCTGAGACATACAGTACAGGCCTTTAACTCCTCATCAACCCGCGGTGCTCTATAGTTCCTGTCAGTTTCCTAACAGGTGCATGCTTGTCAATAAACGATTAAAACTTTTTAAGAAATAATTCAAGTGCACCGTCTGGTTCTTTTTCATCATAAATATTTCACCAATCTATATTACCAACATCCCTCAGAAAATCATCCTGAGAAAACCTCCTGAATGACCTTTTATACACAACTCTTTGCTTGGCTTTGGGTATTTAGTTTTTTCATGCAATTGCTACTACACTGTCATCACTACAACCTATTAGGACTGCTATAGCTTTTGTGTAAAAATCATCTTCACTCAAGTAAATATGATCTATACAAG
>JANDJT010000190.1:6246461-6270933 GCA_024331685.1 Stegophilus panzeri | reverse complement strand
TAAACTATCTGTGGACAGCTGCTGCCTTGTTTCACAGATTTTCAGTTAGAATATGATAATACAGAAAAGAATAGTTTATATATAGTTGTTTTTGTTTATCATTTATTTCTTAAATGAATTATTTGTTAAAGAAAGAAGTCTTTGGTCATGGCACCACACAGTAAATTTTTATGCATTTAAAAAATACTCAACTTTCTGAAAGGTGAGCAGTCATGAAGGAAACGGTTATTCGCTTTCATTGTTTATAAATATCTCAAGGAAGCGGATTAGAGTGAAGAGCGATGGCGGGACAAACAGTGGTAATCTGTGATTGGTCAATGGGAACAACGGTGATCTGTGATTGGTCGGAAGCGCAAAGCAGTCAGGTTTAACACACTGATGGTGAGCGAGTCGGGTGAACCTGCGGTCTCTAAACCTGTAGAACAGCAGCTGTGATGTGAGCTGGAGAACCGTACCGGGTTCAAGTCAGTTAGTAAAGTCTGCTTACAAAGTGTAGTCGCTAGCTCTTTTTTATATAATTAAAGTTGTTTAAAAAGTCGTCAAATTGAGCGACAAATTCTCCTGGCAACACTGAGGCGCACACTCCCATTTTACACGCGGCTAGTCTAACCTAGTTTACACACAGGAAATAGTCTACACTAATATAACACTTTATGACTTTAACGTCTGTCATACAGACCAATGTGCAATTAATGATATGAATAAGCCTGGCTAGTCTGTTTATAGAAGACAGAAGAGCTGTAAAAGCACTTGGCATAATCCACTACTTTAACAGTGAGCTAAGTGAGCTACCTAATCTAGTCGCCCTGTCACTCAACACAGAATGACGTGTTAAACGGAGTACATTACTTTAAAAACATACACGGCTTCATATTAATTGTGTACATTTGCCCGCATTTCTTACGTCTTCAACATTTTTCTTTTCAACAGCTGGCACATTTAATCAGTTTCGGGTTTTATTTAAAAATCGCCGCTAGCACCTGAGAGGCGCAGTTTTCCCGCTCAGTTTAGTGTTGAGTGACACGGCGATCCACCAATCACAGCATAGAAATACTCACCTAAATAAAGTCCCGCCTTCTTTACAACTAGCTAACATTTATTCACCTGTTAATTGTGTCTTTTACGGGAATTTTCTAGTCTACTACAAACCAGAAATAATAATAATAACTGATGATAAAGGGAATAATTTTTTGATAATGGGAAGACCCATACATTTTAAAAGTGTTTTCTTCTGCCCCAAGGTATAATATGCTTCAGAAATCAGTTGCAATGGCATTTTTTCTATTTATAAATGATGTCGTGTGTTGCCTTTTGTAGCTAGCAGGTTTATTAAAAACAAAGGTTCTAATTGGTTAAGACCTAAGAGCAAACACAGAGCATGATATGGGTGCAGAATCTGCTGTTGGAATAAACAAATCCTTGATGAAAGGAAAACTGCACCCTGAACAACTTGCATATTAATCTTTATAATTAACATGTGATCATCACTGGCATCCAGAATTGCTGCAATGATTTTTTTTCTATCAGCTTTCATCAACACATTGGTCTATTTTCACTTTGGTTTCCTACAGTACCCACAATACGACTTGACTAGATCCTGATAGAGGCACTCCTGATGAGATTATAGCCCCTGCTTCATCTCTACCTAAAGAAAGTGATGCAGCAGAGCTTTAGGCTACGTCTGCATTAATCCAAATACATTTGAAAACACATCTTTTTCTCTATGTTTTGGCCTTGGTCTACACTGAGACAGGGTTTTTGTCCAGCACAAAAAAAAAAACAAGCTTTTTGCAAACGTTCTCCCAAGTCGATAAATTTGAAAATGTCGTTTTCGTGTTGTAGCGTGGACTGAGAAAATGGAGATCTTAAAAAAACCATGACATAGTTTTAGTCATGTGACCCATTCAACTCAAAACAAACAAGACGGTGGATGATGTTGTACTGCAATTGTTGCTCATGCTATCCAGTTTGATATCTTTGTTAAAGATTAATATCACTTTGTACAACCTCCAGATTCACTTTTAAATAAACGCCCGATGGAAATGGCGCAGGCCAAAGCTTCTAACGTTTTTTCACGCATACGCAGTAAAGAGATATAAGCGCTTTCAGACGATTCAATTTTTGGAAAACATTTGAAAAGTTTGACAGCGTAGATAGAGAAAATTAAAATGCAGTTTTCAGATCTATCCGGATTAATGTGGATATAGCCTTAGTCCTTTAGTCTGGCCAGCTCTCTTCCCTCCTCATCTGTACACTGTGCTCAAATAGATCACGTTCATAAGCTTCTCCTTTCATGCTAACACCATCAAAACCATTGTGCTTGTCATCTAGTAGATCGCTAACTAGCTGAGCCCTAACTCAATGGAATTAAATCATATAATAACTTTGGGTCCAGGATTTGCTGTGTTCACAATTGTACAGAGACCTCTCATTAATATGATGTTGAATGTTGCTGGGAAATGGTGAGTTAGCAGCTAACAGCGAAAGCTGACTGTTTCTCCTGTTATCCCTTATGTTTGAGAGCGTTGAGATTATTCTCCTATTATGTGCCACTGTAACTGTGACGTCAAGGTGGAAGACAACGGCTAACTTCTGATGAGAATAGCAAAAATACAGCATCAACCACTAAACACATCACAAATATTTCAATATATACAAAAGTATAAACATCCACTCCAAATATTTACCTTTGATAGCCTACTTTAAATCCTATGGTTGTTTTTCTTTTCTTTTCTCATGCTTCAGGTGGAGAAACATCTGGACCACAAGGTGATTGAGCTGGTAATTTAGCATATGATGGTTTTTTTTCTCCCTTTCTACTAATGATAATTAACATGCAAATGAGTTCAGGGATTGGTGAGAGGTTGGTAGTGCTGCTTCATTCATTAAGGCCTTAATTACTGTTTGAATTCTAAACTATTAGATATTAATCATGCTACTTTATGTTCTGGGAGAGAGATGCTTATGATGATTTTGAATACCCCCCCACCTTCCTTTGTCCAAGAATCTCCTACCTTCCTTTGTCCAAGATAAATAGCATCAGTCACTTTATTTTTTTATTTATTTATTTGAAACCATTCTTCAACAACAGCACATTATAACAACCTACAAGAGCTAGTAATGAATATTCTTTCATCTTCAATGTACAGACACACATCCGCAACATCTTTCGAAACAATTCAACTTGGGTTTGTTAAATTAATTATGAAGTAGAAGGCATTTCAAACACTTAAATTCAGCTTTTAATTAGCTTAGCTTCATTAAGCAGTTTATCCAAGTTCAGCCCTTAATTAAATAGCATATTAAATTATACAGTGCCTTAGGCATTGGTACCAATAGAACAGTAGAGAGATCAATTTTATAAACACATCTTAACAGTTAGGGTAAACCAGAAATGCCATCCTCTGCAGTAATTTCTTTTTCAAATCCAGTTTTCACTCTTTCTACTATAATGATTACTATTAACATGTTAATCAAATGATTGACTTTAAGCAAGCACCATGTATCTGAAGCCTCCAACATTGTAGGGGACATTATTTTAATAATGCACAAGCAAAACTCAATTTTATGGTATCGATTTTATTTCATTTAACATGTGTGGAATATCAGACATCGTGTTACAATAGTCAAAGCATGCACAGCTATACATTACTATTGGCATGGAATCTATAGATCAAATGTACAAAACAACAACAACAAAGCAGCAAAATAAAGTGCACAATCAGTGAAGAATTCTTCAGATGTCTTTCTTAAACATTTGGCACAAACTATAATCCAAACTGAACAGCTATTACACATGACGTGGAAACAGTGATGGACTGGGGACGATTCTCTCTCTCTCAGACACACACACACACACACACACACACACACACATTAAGAGTTGAACATTACATGTAAGAGTTGAACATTCTTTAAATATGCCTTTTATATGTAGTAATGTATTGATATCAATCTCAGTGTAAGTCAATATGGCGCAGATATACATCACAAATCCTAGAGGCATTTCATTAATTCAAATAATATTAAATAAGTAGTCCATAAACCTAAATAGCAATTTTTCCCTCAAGGGAATTTCATGTTTCACTAACAGTCACCACATACTAGAACATTTCATCCTGCATTCTTCATTTCATGTGTTTTTCTTTTAACACAAACCTGAAGATTTGATTTAGCTTAGATTAAATAAATAGTGCCACTACTATACACGCAGCCAGTGAACACTGCAAATATACACAGTTTTTGTAGTGTGGTTGCAACAACAAAACCATGCCTCCTGCACAAGCCACAGTGCCAAGACTACATGCTGGAATACTTCTCGTTCTGCACCTACGGTCCCGCTTCCAAAACACTGACCTATTTTCGCACCAATAAAGACACCAAACCCGGTACCAAAGAAAACTGCTGTAATATAATGGCTTACTTATACAGATGCAAAAAAAGGTATGCATAATTCACAGGAAATCCTGCTGTCCATTCAAAAGTCCGTTTGTGTGGTGGTTTGGGAAAACCTGCAGGACTTTGCTGTATCTGAATTCTGGCCAAAATTGACAAAAAATTTGATTTTAGCTAAAATTGTGTTTTCTCTGCCTATAACATAAAACAAGGTTTAAAAAAACAACAAAAAAAAATATCTTTCTCCAAAACAGCTTGGTCTTGTCTAGGCTATTTTTCTACAAAGATTTTTCTCACATTGGATAAGGAGCCAGTCTGTTTTAAAGATTTTAAAAACCTTGCTAGCATAGTGTAATTTTCATACATAGTGAACATCATGCTTTGATCGAGTTGTTATTGAGTAACTACGTGCGACAGCAAAACAGGCATAAGCCTCAGCAATTTGGTTTATAAATCAGAATCATGAAGTAAGAATGAAGTATATAAATTTGCTCCCTTTTCATGTTTGATGTGACATTATAATGCTATAACTTCATGTCTGGTTGAGATCCAAACTTATTTCGGTTCAAAATTTCACCATGTGAAGAGTTTTCCCAGGCCGTCACACTTTCAAGTCACCCAAAGCACATCTACCCTGCTGAACTCATTAGATATAGCTGGGTTGTGACTGTGAAACATTATTCCCATATTCATTTCATCACGTGAACTCACACAGAAAAGATAAGGACGCATTTGCAATCTACTGTTCTCTTTCTTCATGACATTTTAGCATACAAAATATCAAGTATCACTGTAAATCCCACTGGCCACAGCCTAAACAAGCTGACGAGTTCAAAAACTTAATGCAAAGAATAAATAATTCATTCACACAAACAAAATCTATTTGCCATGAGAAAACAAAGGATTTAAAAAAAAAAAAAAAAAAGGTTGCCTTTCTTTAAGTTCTCTACCTCAGAATCCTCAAAGGCAAGAGTACATGAAATGCCAAACGAAAACAAGTCATTCCAGACTTCTAATCGATTTGGTATTATTATTAAATCCTCCTCTCCTCTTCTGTTCTGTAAAAGAATGGCTAAAAGATCTCATCATTTGTACAAGCAGAATAAATCGACTGAAAGAGGGAGTAATTTAGGGGTGCTCATTTGGGAGCACTCTTTAGGTAGTAGTAGAAGTGAATGATGTTGGTCTTGGTCACGTAGTTAAAGAATTAGACTTTATCTTAGACTTGAAGAATTCCTTTATCGGCTCTGATGAAGGTACTGTTGGGTGAACATGTTCAGCTCGCTGTCCAACCAGCCAGCTTTGTTCCTACAGAAATATTCAAAGACATCATATATAATTAACAATCTCATCAATTTCCCCGACTACATTTCTGCTCAGACATACTTCTGTGCATGGAAGAGGACAAAATCTCAGGGTGTTACCTGAGCAGCTTGGCTTTGCTCTGTAATGTGTCCAGGTGTTCGATCTTGTGGTTCATGTCCTGAATGTCTTCTTCCAGCTGCTGACGCGTCACATCGACCTGCTGGCACAGCTGGTTAAAGGTGCCTGCCAGCTCCCTGGAAGAGAGGGACACATACACATTAGCAAAGCACTTGGATAAATGCTTTTGTGGCACATTGCATCTTTAAAATATCTCATTTTGAACACAACCAGGACACTGGCCGTCATCAAGTTGGTAATCCTTGGTAATCCTTCATTGTAGCCATTCAAATGCAATATAGAGCCTTGCCCACTAGAGGGCGCAATGAAAGAACCCACAAATTTTCATTTTAACATTTATTACATCCAAGCTTATAGTAATTATTTACTGGGGAAGCTCTGATCTGAGAATTGGAGTCATGGAAGACCCTCACAATCAAAATGAACCAAACAAAGGAGCCATTTTCAGATTTTTGTGAGATTTTGGTTGAATAAACAAGAAAGCATACAAAGAATACTAATAATAAACATGCTGGAATAGATTATTTCCAATATTTGGGCCAAATTGAATTATATAAACAAGACAAAAGATGCAGCTTATTCCATTTTGATAACTATTAATTATAGCAAATTACTATACTGTAGTAGTCTGAAAGTCTTTTGAGATATTGAAGAAATGGACAAGAAAATGTAAAATAGTTCAATTTGGCAGTATAGTCTTCGATTACAGTAGCTTTGTGCCTTTTTGACCTCAATGCAAATGTTTCATGGTTTTAAGTAAATTTCCAACATTATTGCATTATTGGAAACACTTCAAACAGGTACATTAATATGTGGTGGATGATTATTGGTTGAGAAAAATGTATATAAAAAATCCTAGAAAATACTAGAGGTCGACCGATTGATCGGTTCTGCAGATTAATCTGCACCAATAACAGATTGCTGGATCAGTTATCGGCAATAATCCACACCAATAGTTTTTCCCTGGTGCGGAGCAGCTGAGAAGGGTCCGCTGTCATTATACAGTACGAGAGCGGCCTCTAGGGGCAAAATAAAAACTATCACTGACTAATTTTGTGTTATTTGAAGTATTTTTTTTAAAATTATTATTCATTTTGGATGTCTCAATTTTTATTTGATATTTGGAGTGTTACTTTGTTATTATTGTTAGTTAGATTCGATTGTGTTACTTTTTCGTTCGGTCTGGATGCAATTTATTTTATTTTTTTTTTGTAATAAAGTTCAGCAGTATTTTATTTTCAGTGTTATGTTTTCATTTAGTATCGATTTTAAAAACTATAGGTTGATTAACAGCAGATACTGCCCAGCTTAGTTATTGGTTTCGGTAAAATCTACTATCGGTCGACCATCTAGTGTATACATACAATGTTTCCATTCCATCCAAGACTAAACAATTCCCATAAATCAACCCCCCCTGCAATTCCATTGAGACTTTCCAGCTTAATTGAAGCTTACTGCTGGACTTGGTGGCTGCAGTTGGAGCCGGTGTAGCTGACGATGAGCTGTAGCTTCTCACTGGCGTAGTCCACAAACTGCCTCTTGAAGGCTCGTTCTTTCGCTTTAGTGGTCCATGTGAGCCTCTCGTACACGTAAAGAAGGCCATAGAGCCCCACTGACAGAGCAATAAGCCTCCAACCTACAGCCTTCCAGATCTGACAAACACACACAACATGTGAGTACTGAGGTTATAAAATTTAGACATACCATAAAAAAAACGAAAAACAAAAAACAACCCATATCTAAATGTTTATATGAACAACAGATATCTTACCACTCCTCCTACGACTATGATGCCCATGGATGTTCGGGACGTAAGAGAAGCAAGTCCCGTCACCATAGAGACCATGAGCTCTTCCTGGGTCACGGAGCCCTGTGGGAAGGGGGGCATGGCAGTACCGACAGGAGTGATTGCCAAAGGCCTGGGAACCTCAAGAGACACAAACACAATTGGCAGTTATTTACATAAAGAGATACACAGTAAACAAACTTTGTTTTTTTTTCCCCCCTCGATCACTTCAGAGTAAAGAAGTCTCACTGGCAATGAAGCTTGGATAACATCAAACCTAAACACCATCATACAATGTGAAGCCAGTCAGTACCTGGTCGTTGTAGCCCATAAGGGCGCGGCGAGTGTTCTTAGGCCCGAGGAAGCGATTGACCAGCATGGTCCAGCCTAAGGAGAAGTGGAAGCCGATGTCCTCCTGGAAGTCGCTGCACAGCTTGTCACAGTTGAGGTCATAGCAGAGACTGAAGCACTGTCTAGGCACCTTCTTATCCACTTGCTCCTTCACTGGGGTGGGCAGCAAGGGCTTCAGGCCATCTGGGGTAAGTATAATGGAGATGTTCGTTTACCAGGCACTGCTGAATTGGTATAAACAGTGTAAGACTTAAGAAAGTAGTCGGTCAATAGTAGTTATCACCGTTGTGCGTCTGTACCACCATCACCACCACATGAATTTGAAATTAACCAACTGTCAAATCAGGTTAAAAGGCAGTTTCAGCTTTGCAATGCTAACGTGGCTATGGTTGCAAGTTAGTATACTAAAACCTAAAACTAAGACTAAGACTATGTTAAACTAAAAACTAAGTATTACTACAAACCATTATAAACTAATGTTTCACTTTTGAATGCAATACTTGCAATACAGACCTATCATTTCAGTTTGTGTGCTGTTCAGGGCTGCACTGATAGCGTTGGAACACCTCTCAGACATATTCCTGCCCAGACCCTCTTCTATATGCTTGTGAAGCTCCTGCAATCCAAAACCACACAGATTTCAGGTGCAACAAACCTAAGTACCAATCCTCTTTGCTAACACAGGACTAAATAGGGGTCAGGAAAGCTGTGTACTTTCCACTCCGTTCTGGGAATCAACAGTAAATGGTAAATTAACAAAAGTTAAAGCAAAAGGAATGCACGTGCACATA
Source organism: Stegophilus panzeri (assembly GCA_024331685.1). Lineage (NCBI taxonomy): Eukaryota > Metazoa > Chordata > Actinopteri > Siluriformes > Trichomycteridae > Stegophilus > Stegophilus panzeri. The sequence continues at coordinate 6,262,167 of JANDJT010000190.1, read as the reverse complement.
CAGTACAGCATAACAGGTGAGGGAAATTCAATGCTGGAGCTACTGCACTCACGTTCTTGTAGACTTTCAGAACCACTTGCGAGGGATGAAAGTCCATGTGAAAATCGTCTACCAGCACGTGCAGTCTCCTTATCTCCTCTGCCATTGCATTCGACACCTTAAAGACAGCACAATTTTAAAGGATAATCAAAAAATTACCCATATTTTGCTATTAATTCTCTACTTTTTTTTTCCCTTTAAGATGTCATACTTGAAGTAGTAGCGTATAAAGCTTGGTAGAATCACTTTGCTTGTTCAAAGCAAGTGAATAATTATTCACCATTTTCTACCTCCACATTTCATTATTCTCACCACTAGATGGCACACAAACATATCTATGGAGCTATGCTGATCTCCATAGATATTTGATACAGCAGGGAGGACCTGTGTCAAAATATGCAAAGTAAAGATAAGCCTAAAGCCTAAGGGTAGTGAATTTAATGTTTAATGTCCTGATACAGCTAGTGTTTCTGGAATCTAGGCATAGTGACTGCTTTTAGAATCGTTCAAACAGGTTGACGCATGGTAATTACGTGGCGCTTTACGTTACCTGCTTTTCGACCTCCTCTGTGATCATCTTTATCTTGCTCTTGCAATCCTGGGTGAGCAGGTCCAGTTGCTTATCAATGAACTCCAGCCTGTCCTCTCGCTCTTCTTTTGTTTCCATGCAGTGGATCCTGAATCGTCAATCATCACATATTTTACAAGAGGATTCGGATGAATTTTACAACAAATGCATGTTAACGCATGTGAAGAGGTATTAGTTCGAGCCTCGCCTTCACATATTTACTCAGACCGATGCAAACTTGGATACGAGATCAGTTCAATTTTAGACAATCCAAAAGACTTTTTAAGACCATTTAAAAATAAATAAATAAATAAATAAAAACCAAACTGCAAATTTAAATATTGGAGGTAATCATCATGTATGGACAACATTTACCATGTTACAGTGCCTGTGCATTCCAGACCACAGAAGACACCAGTCACTTTGACTAATTATACCGGATATTTTGAATAGTGGGTTACTTCTGATTTGAGAGCCTGGACTGATTGTGGAATCATATTACTGCTTGTAGGCAATGTGAGATATTTCATTTCACACCTCTGCTCTTGGGCTGCCACATGCACCGAGTCCATAATGAGTCGTAGGGTTTCTGAGATCTGCTTGGCCCTCACGGTGTGCTGCTCAAATTTTGTCTTTACCGCTGACTGGGAGATGCACTCCTACAACCACACAAACCACCAATTTTCAGACAAATAAAGAAATTACCCAATGAAATGTTATTTTAGAGGGTCAGATGCAGACCCTAAGTACCTACTTCAAAACGCCGCTCAAAGTTCTGAAACTCGAACATTCTAGCTTGAAAGCCTTCAGCCAGTGCACCACCTGCAGTGCAGTAAAAAGGAAATGAGGGTCAATAGATTGTTAAAACAATTTTTGCACACCTATTCAACAACTTCACTTGTTTGGTAATCCAGACATCAATTATGTGTTATTTGTGAAGGGTGCTTGGACCCCTAGTGGTCTATATATTGTAGGGGGCCATGAAGCATCCCATTTAAGACATCTGTACAAGTTGTGGCTTACCTGCTTCAGGCATGCCCTGGGCCTTCTGCACACGTGCCTGCAGCACCTCTTTAGCAGACACAAAGAAGATTCGGTCGCTGGCCTGCGCTCGGTCCACCACCCCCAGTTCATCTACCAGGAAGCTGGTGCAGCGGTCCATGTGCTGCCGGCGGACCTGAAACACACAACGAGCTTAACTCTCTCATACTTCTCTTCTCTTTTACTTGTGACCAAAATGAGTTAGAAAATGCTGCTATGTAAACCAAAAGCATTGTAAAAAAGATACATACATTTTTTAGATTAATATTATCAGTCACATAGAGAATAATGGCACAAAATGAGCAGCAGAAATCAAGCAAAACCTAAATTATATGCAGAACGTAAACAATTCTGTCCAAATATAGACATGAAATCAAGGTCCTGCCATGGCCATCCCAGTCCCCTGACTTGAAACCCATAGAAAACCTGTGGGGTGAACTGAAGAGGAGAGTCCACCAGCATGGACCTCGAAATTTGAAGGATCTGGAGAGATTCTGTATGGAGGAACGGTCTCAAATCCCTTGCCATGTATTCTCCAACCTCATCAGGCATTATAGGAGAAGACTCCGAGCTGTTATCTTGGCAAAGGGATGTAGCACAAAGTATTGACTAAAAGGGTGCCAATAATTGTTGCACACCAATAATTAAGAGATTTTTTTATTTGATAAACCTGTGTTGTGTTTGCAATTGTTTGATATCCATGAGAGCAGAATATTTTTGTGATTTCTTTTTTCTTTTTTTTCTTTTTTTTAAACAAAGATCAAAAAGTTTAACAAAGACAATTTTTCACAGCCTTCTTTGCTCATATTTACCAAGGGTGCCAATATTAGTGGAGGGCACTGTATAATATTAGGTCGTTTCCCTCAGTAAAGTATAATATTTTGTCTCATTTGTTTAATTGGGTTCTCTTCCTCTACTTTTGGGACATCTGATGAGATTTTGGGTCATATTTATGTGGAAATATAGAAAATTCTAAAGGGTTCACAAACTTTCAAACACCACTGTAAACTTTAAACACTTATCCAAGATGGTCAATTTTAGATGGGGGGGAGAGAGAGAGAGAGAGAGAGAGAAGAGGTCTGCATTTGGTAATAAAAATAGATCTCTGACACATGCCTCATTGGGGACAACTAATAGGGGGCTGAAGTACTAAGAAAGTGGTTGCAGCTTTTTTTAAGCTCCTTTTGTTTGCTTGATGCAAATTAAGGTTTCAAGCAAAAACACTTTAAATGAAACACTTAAATGAAATTATGTTAAAAAACAAAACACTGAATCAAATAAGAAATTTGGCCAAAAAGTCTGATACAGATGCTTTTGGACCAACGTCAGGCCAATATGATACCAATAATGGGCTCATTATATCTTGGCATTCTTTATTAACCTCACAGTTCTAGTTTCATTTTCAATTCCTAAATCAGCAATCAGTTGTTGTGAGAACAAAGAAAAGCTACAAATATAAATCTAGCTGGTGCTTACAATTGAGACACCACTGACCTTTTATTCCACTCTAATAATAAAGGTGGAATGAAGCTACACAAGCAACACAGCCATTTTCTAACTCTCTAGTAAATAGTACTTGCTGAGGAAAATTTTTAACAAAGCCCTGGTGTACTATTTACTAGTTTCAATATGCACTTCTGCCTTTCTGCTCGGTCTCAAGTCATTTGAATAGAAATAGGGTCACAAGACGTGTGTCTCGTTTGCAGTCATACCTCCTCCATGTACTCAGGCTCGTTGGCTGAGGCGTCCCAGCGGTTGTTCAGGATGAAGATGTTAGGGCTCGAGAGTCGCTCATTCACCTTGTGAAAAAATGATTTCTCCTACAAGGACAAAGACAAAGAGAGAGAGAATGAGAGTCTTGCTCACTTCTGCCTCATTTTAATGCTTTGCTAAATTCAAAGCTTTAGAGCAAATGAACTGTTTCATCAAAACAAGCCTCTAACAGCTGTTATACTGTAAGTGTTAAGATGCCAGGCATTCTTTGAGCTCCCATGACACTCCCACACAGGGTCAGTCAAATGCAAAACATATTTGCCTGGGCAAGACCTGGTTGGACTGCTCGTGTCATTGCTTAGTAAGTCATCTGTGGTGATGAAATCTTACTGTCTGCATCAGCGTGGACTCTGAATTAGCCACTAGCACAAAAACGTCAGCATCCAGGCAAAACTTGTCGATCCAGCTGTCCAGCTCTGTGGTGACATCTATGCCAGGGCTGGAGAAAGGAGCAGAATATATCATACTCGTCTCTGTGCAGTGTTATACAGTTTAAAATCACATGAAGCACGATGAGTCATGATTTTCTGATACAAGTGTCTGAAGAGGTCAAGACAAATATTATTCAGGTTATACCGTCCAACAAATACATAAATCTATTTGTACGTGCGTGTGTGCTTGATTGTTCTGTTCACCTGTCCACCAGTACCAGGTCATCCCTCAGTAAAGCGCACTTAGCTTTAGGCCACATGACACACACCAGACTGCCTGCATCCAGCTCCTGGTCCTGATGTAGGGCATGGGCTAGCTGGTTCACCGTCTGCAAACACACACACACACACACACACACACACACACACACACACGAATAAAGCCTACAGGCACAATCCAGTTCTTTTAACAACACTACTACATTAACATTAATATGGTGATGCACAAAGTTGCAGTTTTCACTTAAAGACCCCTTGAAATCAAAATTTAGCAGCTTTTAGGGTGAATATGTTAGCCTTAAGGTTATCTATAAATTAGTGTCCTCCAAAACAATGACAAAGCTCGCATTTAGAAGATATATGCCTTCAAACTTTACAGCCTCTCTCTACCACCGATACGGAGCGACAATTTTGATGACATCATTCTGCACTTCAGCTTCTCATCACATTTTCTGCCCAATCAAATGCTCTCTAGAATCTGAAGAGTCCCGTACCCAACGTTATAATAATCCATGGTACGAACTGTAAAGTACAGCTTTACTAAACACTAAACACTATTAGTATATTTAAAAAGGGGGAGGGTCCACTTAATATGTCCCGCCCTGACTTCCTGTTTCAGTGAAAAATATCGAACATATCGAATAACGCTGTGCGTTTCAAGGCACTTCACAGGGACTTTAACGTCTCTTTGTATTACAGTGCTAAGTATGATACAGTACAGTCAGCTTCATGTTACTTTCTCTGGGTTTTTTTTTTTTTCTTACAGCTGAGCGAACAATTTATTGTAAAAAAAAAAATTTAATGCTTCTTTCTACAACTGCTTTATCTTCTTATTATATTCTTCTACGTCTATAGATGACTGCTCACACACACACTACACAAAGCCTGAAGAAATAAGCTTCACCATTTCATTGTACACAGTTTGCACATCAAACAGCCTTGAAGAGGACTTCCTCGGCTCGTTAGATCATTACACTTGTGCAAGAGGCAGCAGACAGACTACAGCTCAGCAGCAGGCCATGTGCGACAGTCTGTACCAGCAGAGCATTGAAATGACAATAAACCTCGACGTCTGAGTATCTCAGAGGAAAACCAGCATAGGCTGCTTGGCAGGAAGGACCTGCAACGTTTGTTACGTTATAAACACATCCCTTCCTAAGACAACACACTCAAGGCACCGCCAAGACAACACACTCAATTGTGTACAAGCCAAGACGTCAGTTCATTCTGTGTCAACATCCTAATAATTAATCGTTTTAAAATGATCCTAATTAGTCCCAAAAAAAAAGCTCTGGATGCACAGTTTTCAACACACTTTGCAAAGGCAGTAAACGTCTGAGTGAACACCAGAGGAAGTCTACGCAACTGGCAGAGGCCATGTGAAATATGAAACCTTGTTTTAGACCTCTTCATGACAAACAGCTTTGAAATGCATCTGCATTTAGCATTATTGTGTACGTCATGCAGACAAGCAAAGCAGAAATGCAGTACGTGACCAAAGGGGTGTACGCCTGTGTGTGTGTGTGTGTGTGTGTGTGTGTGTGTGCGCGCGCGAACCACGAGAAAGCACACTACAGTCAGGAGATTGTGGTGCATTATGTCTATGCTATGTTTAGACGCTGATAAGTGCTGTGTGATCAGAAGCAACACTTTATTTCAAATCTCTGCACGTAACTCAAATATTTTAATATCACTGACTGCCTACCTGAATTTTAAAAAATAAATAAAATAAATAAAAAACCTCATATATTATGGAAAAGGCAGCAACGTGCTAACACAGCCCTAATAACATTGCACAGATTTTCCTCTCTCACGCCTTTTAGTGCAACATGTGAAGTCATGAGACCGGAGCTCAGATAGCAAAAAACGAACGTGTGGCCCTGTGACAGCTGGCAGCGTGGACCTCCATACTCACGTAGGACTAATTATAGGTCAACCGGATCAGTCTGCAGCAGACAGACAACGGTTCAGTGGTGTCAAAGCCGTTAACTTACATGAGTTCCAAAAAAATACAGTTGGTGAAAGCTAGAAGAAGGTTTTTCTAAACTGCCGACAGACAGTAAGCTTCAACATGAGAGTCCAGTACAAAGAGCTTCATCCCATCAAACATAAAGATCAAATACTCTTATTGTCTAATCATGGATGATTAGATACATTTAAAAAAAAAAAATCTTTAATCTGGGAAATAATGTACAAAACTGGATAATTACTTTGTTGTTCTCTATACTAGGTTGAATAAATGCGGGTTTCGGTAACGGTACTGGTTCTTTATATGGTTTTAACCCTATATTCTAACAAGTAATGACTAAAACATGACGGGACGTGCTGTTACAGGAAAATAATCAACAATGGGGTGCTTTGATGCAGCCTGACTAGAAGCAGAGTTCCTGTTACGACAGCAAAATGGATTATTTTCCACTGACAGCACATCCTGAAGTGTTCTATTCTTTTAGTTAATTAACGAACAACACATGATATTTTTTTTATCTGTTTATAGTTACTTTTACTGTTGTGAAATGTCCATGAAACAAGTTTGTTCATGTTATCACTTGTGTTATAGTAACTATTAACAGTCATTCCCTCACCAGCCTCTCTTTTTTCCCCAATCCTGAATTTAAGACCAAGGGGGGGGGAAAAAAAAAAAAAAAAAAAAAAACAGCTTATGATGTAACCAAACAACCACAAAATCCTCTATCCTGAAGACTTTCCAGGTCAAGTTCCAGCTATACATCTGACTGATGTGCTGATACTGGAGACTCTTTCCATAGATGCTATTTAAACATCACCTTAGCATATAAACGATTACATACATCCCTAAATGTGGAGCATCCACCATGTAAGTTGTTACTAGAGAACACTAGAACGAGCACATTAATATAAATCTCGCAGCTGAAAATTACTGCCCAAGCTGTTATTATGCTGGTTGAGAAATGCCAATGAAACATGAACTTAGAGATTTTCGCAGATGGACTATCTAGGCGTGAGCTGCCTGGCCAAGGACTCTGGCATGATCGGGCAAAGAACAAGACACATTTGCTAAGCAATTATGATTCATTCACAAACTATGTGCTTCCTACTGTTGAATGGAGCACGCATTAAACCTAGCTTAGAAATGCTGAAAAAGACTTTTAGGTCCAGCACTATAGCTAGACTTCTATTATGACTACATGCATGCACAATAAACAACACCCTGTTCTATCACTCACTTTGACGCTTTTCTTTTCCTCGGATCCTTCTGTAAGCAGGAATGCATCGTTGCCGTCAGTCCCTTCTACCCGCAGGAAGCAGTTGGTGGTGTGGCCAATGCCCGATGGTAAAACTTTGTCCCACAACATGGCGTTGATCACGGAGCTTTTACCATTGCTTGTCCTGTGTGTACAAAACAAAATCAAGGGTTTTCACAAGTGAGCCAAAAACTCCACTAGCATCAAAAAGCAAATAAATAAATAAATAAATAAATAAACAAACAAACAAACAAATAAATAAATAAAAATAAAATAAAGTTTACTGCAACCCTTGGTAAAAATGGGTAAAAGAGGCACCTGTGTCACCCTATATTTATACCCCAGAGACATAGCAAGTCCTATACGACCAGTTAAGAGTTCCTAAACTCTAGAGGGTCGTCCGATAGTGGGTTTTATAGATACTGATAACTAAGTTATCAGATGTTTTCATTCAATATCTATTTTGAAAACTAACACTCAAGGTAAAATATTGCTGACCTTTATTACAAAAATAAAAACAGTACCTCTTGAAAACTTTAATGAAATAAATGCATAAATGTTAATATACATTAATTATATATACACACACTATTAATAAAGATTAAAGTAAATAAAAGATATACATCCAAACTGAACCAAAAAGGAACATGCCAAATATCAAATAAAATTAGAGATATCCAAAATGAATCATGAATCATATATTTTATATATATATATATATATATATATATATATATATATTTTTTAAACTTCAAATAACAACAAAATTTGTCAGCGGTAGTTTTTATTTCGCATCTAGACGCCACCCTCCTACTGCCTGTATAATGACGACGGAACCTTCTCAGCCGCTCCCACGACGGACGCAACCGGGAAAAACTATCGGTGTGGATTATTGCTGATAACCGAGAGTTCCAGCAACCTGTTATCGGTGCAGATTAATCGGCAAAACCGATCAGTCGGTCAACCTCTACTAAACACACAGGGGGAAAAAATGTAAAAGTAAAATATAAATAGGAACATTATTCGGTTATGTTTTTGTTCTAGGGGTACAAAAATTTACATTACTTTTTTTCCCTCTTACAGCAAATTTACATAAATTAAAGATTAGGTTTCTATCATTTTTTAATTTACCACAAATATATGTTTCTAAAATACCCCCACCCCCTTTCTTTTCTTTTCTTTTCTTTTTTTTTTTTTTTTTAAAAACATGAGTGCCAGTCATTTTGGAGCTGATTGTACATAGGCTCCTTGGGATGTTGCGTATTATTACAAATGTGTGCTCTCTTTAAACAGTTAGCACGCATACTCACATTCCAGGCTGCGTTATTAAATCTTTGAAAGCAACCACACCCTGAGCAATAAACCTTCGTTTGAATGCTCCCAGCATGAGTCTGAGCCTGGGCCATGTCCAGTAGTTAATGCAGTTGTTAATGAGTCACAGAAAGAGCACAGAAACACTCTGAGCATGTAAACTTGTGTTCGGGAACTGGATGTGACCACGTACCTGCCAAAAAACACCACTTTCATGTGTCTACGGGACAGCACCTCGCCAATCCCTGCCACCTTGGAGAGGTAACCCCGTACCTCCGCCACCTGCTCCTCTGTAGTGACTGGATCCAGCTCCTCATTGCTGTAGGTCTCTGATACACAAACACAACACAGCTATGATAACTAACTCCAGAGAAACGCTGATATTATCCCATATCTCTAAGGACAACCAAAAAATATTTGCTTCATGCTGTTATAGTTACAGGATAACCAGTGTACTTCTATTAAAAGCTGTTGTGACTGTCTCTCAACACATCACAATAAAATTAAAGCGCAGGTATTATGGTTTTGAAATGTGTATAATTTTGTTTTAAAAGGTCTCATACAATAGATTTACATGCATCCAAGGTCAGAAAACACTTTAATGTGCTCGTAATTTAAACTGCAGCATTACCTCCCCCCCTCAAGTGTCACAAAGACTCATTAAATGATCCGTTCTAAAGGATTCATTCTAAACTCCTTCTTTCAGAGAGCATACTCTGCTCTGATTGGTAAGATGTCCCAGTCTGTTGTGATTGGTCTACCATGTCGAAAAGGAAATGCCCATAAAGGGTTTCAGCTACGTCTGTTCGCAGCAGCCAATGAAGACCAGAGGTGGGGTTTTTTGTTACAAACCTACGTAGGTTAGTACAGGAAGTAAGACTGGAATTACTAACGACTCGTTTCAGCTGTTCAGAATCGGTTCCTTCTTTTGGGAGTCAATAAACCTGTTTGTCGTATGCTTTGATTTTTGAAACTTTGATTTTTTACGTTTACAAACAGTTATATAACACACTACATTGAAAGGTAATATTTGATAAAGATGCACTTTAAAGGTTTGTATTAACTGACTACTTGAAATCAGCATTTTTACATTTTTCTATTTAAATAAAATACATTATATATTATATTTTAAAACGAGATGTGTAGAAACGTTATTTTGCATGTGATTACAAATTTTCTGTCTCACTACGTCAGTTCATAAGAGAGCTGATTAAGTGAAAAGAGCGTGTAGTCGGTTCCTGTTCTGTAATGGCTCTGACTAAGCCCATCTCTCTAATCATGTCTCTGGTCATTTTATAACCTTGTAAAAGGTTCTTCATAAAGCCTCACGTCCTCAGGAGCGTTAATCGGGACTGACCTCCATCCTGTTATCACTGTGCTTGACATTCCTGGAGCCATATTTACCAGCATCGCAAAATAACAGAACTAATCCAGGATCAGATCCTGCAAACCGCATCTAACCGCCAATTACGGCTCATGTGTGAGCACTTACCTTCCAGAAAGCCCGAGCTCTCTTTGATGTAGGCGCCGAGCTGCTCGAAGATGCCGTTGATTTTCTTCTTGGCGGTGACGAAGTGCTTGAGCGGGGAGGCGTTCACCTCGGCCATGAGTCGCTTGTCCTTTTTGCCGACTGCGCTAGTGTTGGGCCGCAGGAAAACCAGAGACATTGCCCTGAAGACACGAGGGAGGGGGAAAAATGGAAAGAGCAAAATACGAATCAAAATACTGTTGTGTGCTGGATTTGAGAAATTATCTGTAAGAGTCAACAGCCTGAAATGAGCTTTAGGTGACTGTAGTTAACATTTAGAAATTAAGCATGAAATAAAACGTGTAATAAGTAAGGAATAAAAGACGTCGGGAAGTGCTTCTGACCAATCGGAATCCAAATGAAACTGCACTGTGGTATAAATAAATGTCGAACACTGGACAAGAATTAGACATAGGCGAAACATCTCATTAAAATCCCAGTTCAACCCCTCTAATCTTATTTTTGGGGTTATAGTTGGGATATGGAATGAGTTAACCCATTTTTAGCATTTAAGGATTTTTAAAAGCTGATCACATGTGACACAGAGCAGGGTTATATAAAAAAAAATTAAATAAAAGTAAACACATTATACACATCAGAATAACCACGGAAAATAGAAAATCAGTGGACTGTCCACACTTGCATGTTTGCTTACAGCCTGTAAATGTTTGTAGAGAGCAGAGTGTGTGAAATTCTGCATGCATCCAAAACAGTGCACACAATGTCCGGTTGAAGTCGTTCCTATTGTGTCTATTGGAAGGACACAGTTCCAGATGTACTTTGTTTGCTTGCTTGTCATGTTCAAATGATGTTGCTGCAACGGACTTAGCTTCTTTAGAATTTTTTATTTTTATTTTTTAAAGAATGCAGCCATATCCAAAACAAGACAAGACATCCAATTTCCTAATTTGTGTGTGTGTATGTAAGCATGCTGACTAATCTCATTTGGTGAATCACAATACACTTGACTCAATAATTAAATTTGTTTGCATGTATTTAAAAAAATAAACAAAGTAAGAACACTTTGACGAGCCTGAGGCAAGTCACTGACCCCTGAACTATTTTGTAATCAAATCCTGATCTCTCACAGGCCTAACTGGACATTTTTTTTTATTATTATTCTTGCTGATATGTTCAGGTTAAAACAGACACATCAAAGACACACTTGTATCGATGGGTAGACTTCCGCTTGTTAAAATAGGCTTAATCTCAGGCATTAGCCGGATATACTGTATTCGATTCAGGCTGGGTGATACATCGATATAATATCAGTATCATGACGTATGATTACATGATACACTTTTCTGAGATATCGTTGGTATGATGATGGTATGAATGGATGCCAACATAATAAAATAATAATAATTAATAATTTTAAAAAAAATTGTCTTTGTAGGCATTAAACAAAAGTATCATCAAACTCAGTTTAATGTTTTTATTTTATTTTATTTAGTTTACTACTGTTTTGCACACAGTTTGTTAGCTCAATTACATATCGTGATACACATCGTGTGATATGATATATTTGTCATATCGCCCAGCCCTATCCTATATACAAGTCATTATTGAACACTGCAGTGCGACAGGAGAATTTCAAAGGAGCACAAATAACACTAGAAACTACACATGCAAAGAATATATAATAAGTAAATACATTAGTGATTGGTGTTCTAGGACAGGTTTAACACAGCACGTCGCTCTTCTTCCTACACATTTTTTAATGTTTTTTAAGAAATAAACAATACTAATGCTATAATAATAAAACTGGTGTGAATATTTATCATAGCCTTACCTTGGAGTATTACAACAATCTTGCTATAAGAAATGTGTCCAGGTGAATTAAATAAATATCGCCGGTGCTATAGCAGTGAACCAGAGGTGACTTTTCACCCAGTTACCGGAGTTATACAAGCGCGCGCCGGGTCAAACATGATCACAATGAGAAAGACTAGTTTAAAAATAACCACTTCTAAATCTTTACAAAACACCGTTTGCTGAGTTGAGAAAATTAACGCTAGTATCAACCCTGTGTGATTCAGCAGGCAGCAGAAGACCAATGTCAATGTCACACAACACAAGGCACTGCTCTCTATTCCGATCCGGTCAAAGCTGAAATCTGCGCGTTAATCCGCCATCACGACTCCTAACGTCTAACATTCCTCTGGAAAACCGTGCTCTTTGTGTATTTAAAGATGCCTCATGTCTTCACCGCATGCCGCACACGCAGGGGTTACACCTCCATTCGGTCTACTCTTTCACTTCCGCAATTTTACTGCGAGGCAGACTACACTAGCGTCTGATTGGCTGCGTTGTCTGTATGAAAGCCCCGCCCACAAAGCCCACCTGCCCCTCCCTCATGTGTGTCATGCGCACGTGAACGAGTTTGACTCCTGGCTGTGATTCAGGGTCAACTTTATTATTATGATCGTATTAAACACTAGAGTAGAGGAGATCAACTACCATACACGCTGCTATAGTTATTAGTTAATTATCAAAGTTGCAAGTCAAGATTGGCTAGTCACGTCAATAAAACAGGGTTTAAGAGAAATCTCAAACACCTAGAAATAGTCTAACCTTGAATCTGACTGCATTTAAAAAAAAAAAAAAAAAAAAAAAAAAAAAAAAAAAAAAAAAGAATCAAAGCTTAAAATGTTTTTGTTTTTAAAAAATAAATATATTACACTTACATTTTAGGATAACTAGTTTGGAAAATCACCAGCAAGAATCAACAGTCTTAACTTTGGGTGACTGTAGCTAACATTTTAAGCATTAAATAAGATGTGCATTAAATAAAGGTAGTTAATTTTCACAAGATTCCTATTTACTATACAGACATGGAATAAATATCTCATTAAAAACCAAGCTCACCTTCTCTAGTGTTATTTTAGATGCAAACTGTGGTGCAAGCTGCTAAAAAGCTACTATATGCTGTGAGTATTTTATTTTAATATCCATCCATTTTCCATACCTCTTATCCTACACAGGGTTAGGAGCCTGGAGCCTATCCCAAGGAACTCAGGGCATAAGGCGTGGGACACCCTGGACGGGGTGCCAACCCATCGCAGGGCACAATCACACACACACACACACACACACACACACACAACGAACAATTTAGACATGCCAATCAGCCTACAACACATGTCTCTGGACTGGGGAAGGAAACCCCCAAGTCAAAGGGAGAAAATGCAAACTCTACGCACATGCAGGGCGGAGGCGGGATTCAAATCCCCAACCCTTTAAACCCAACGTTTAATGTCCATCCATTTTTAGCATTTTAATGGAATTCTCAAAATCACTGAAATAATGTTCCTCTCGATGTTTCTTCCTCATGTTGTCTCAGGGACTTTTTCCCTGCCACTGTCACCTCTGGATTCCTCATTATGAAACTAAATCTATAGCACAATTTCCGTTTTTGTGTGTTTTTTGTGACAACTTCAACTGTTAAAAGTTCAATTCAAATAAAATCGAATTGGACCAGAGATTACTGGACATGCCCATGAAACCAAGTGTGAACTTTGTGAGAAACATTTCTCTGACACAACCTGACAGTATTAAAATGTATGGCCAAACATAAAACTCTTATAACATAAAAAGTAAAGTTTTATAACATTTGGGTTGTGTTGTCACAATTATAACATGGATTAAGGCACGATCATTTTGTTCTAGAAATATGTATGAAACATAACGGCTTCAGAAATGGGTGCCACTGCACCAGTCAACACAAGTCATCCAGCTTGAAACTGAAGCCAGTTTAGTTTATTCCACCCAGGCTATAGGAATATACAAATGTACAGATGGGTAGTTATTTGGGTCTGTTATCTTCTTAAAAACCACCCTCCCTTCTGTTTAAAACTGTGGGACAGGTTCATATAAAAATAACCATTGCTCAGCAAATATATGTTAGTCCCTCCTCCTTGACCCTACCCCCATGCTACATTTATTCATAAATCTCAGTTTAAAAGACATCAGACAGTTATATATACTCCTTTACAATATAACGGGTATTTAAACGATATGATATTTGACATACAGCTCCTGACAACAATTTCAAATGCTAGAAAATGATTTCTGACAATATTGATTGGTATGAAATGTATATTCCTAAATACAATATGATTGTAGTTAAAAACTATAAAAGTTATATTTCCTGCCTCATCATATCTTATGAGCAGATGCTGATTGACAGCTGCAGGTAACCTGTCCTCGATAGCTTACTCTCATCTCTTCTGCCGTGGTGAGTGTATTTTTGAAAAATTCCACGCTTAATTTGTTCAGCAAATATTCTGCACCTTAGTTCCCTGGTTCCCAAACCTGGTCCTGGAGTACCCTCTGTTTTCCCTGCTCGATCACAACTACTTCAACTCAAGAAGAATTGCTAATCAGCTGATTACTCGCATTTGTTGTGTTGAGATCAAGGAAAACACTAAAATACACTATGTGGCCAAATGTATGTGGACACCTGACCATCACACCCATATGTGGTTCTTCCCCAAACAAATTTGGAAGCGCACCCAGTTATATAAGATGTCATTTTATGCTGTAGCATTACAATTTTCCTTCCATGGACCTAACAGACCAAAACCTGTTCCAGCAGGACAATGCCCCTGTGCATAAAGCGAGCTCCATGAAGACATGGTTTTCCAAGGTACACCCCAATGAACACCTTTGGGATGAACTGGAATGCCAACTACACACCAGGCACTCTTGTCTGACCTCACTAATGCTCTTGTAGCTGAATGGACATAAATCCACACAGTCACGCTCGAAAATCTAGTGGAAAGCCTTCCCAGAAGAGTGGAGGTTATTATAATAACAAAGGGAGACTAAATCTAGAATTAGATGTTCAATAAACACATATGGTTGTAATGGTCAGGTGTCCACAAACCTTTGGCCATATGCTGTAGTGTAAGTAGCACAAGGGGTAGCTCCAGGACAAGGGTTTGAAAACTTGTGCAAAGGACACCATCCTTGTTTTTTTCCCCCCAAAATGCTACATTTAATTCTAATTACTGGTGTAAAGACATTAAACAGTTATGTATACTCGTGTAGAACAGTACCTAATTATAAGACTTGAGACACAGCTCTGGACATCTGGGATGTCTAACGATTCACCTCTGCCAGCTGATAAAAGGACCATAGCTTGCTCAATGTTTGAGATATATAGCTTATTACTAATTGCATACAGGTGCATCTAAAAAAAAAAATTTAATATCATGGAAAAGTTTGGGTTTTTTTTTTTCCATAATTTAATTCAAAAAGTGGAACTTTCATATATTCTAGATTCATTACACAAACAAATATTTCAAGCCTTTTAAATATCTTGATAATTATGGCTTACAGCTCATGGAAATCAAAAATCCAGTATCTCAAAATATCAGAAAAAAATAATTTATAATATAAAAATGCCAACCTGAGAACAGCTCTAATCTGCTAATTAACTCAAAACACAGGCAAATGTTCCCTGAGCCTTTAATCTCTCAGTCTGGTTCAAGACACAACCACAATCATGGGGAAGATGAAAGTAAATGTTGCATTTCATTTGGAAATCAAGGTCCCAGAGTCTGGAGGA
>JANDJT010000190.1:6164121-6191269 GCA_024331685.1 Stegophilus panzeri | reverse complement strand
TAGCGCCTTGCATGGCAGCTCTGCTACCATTGGTGTGAGTGTGTGTGTGAATGGGTGAATGAGACACAGTGTAAAGCACTTTGGATATAAGTGCTATACAAGTGCAGACCATTTACCATTTTTCAGATAATTTATTAGGGGACGGTGCACTTTTCCAGATGTTTTTGTCAGCAAGTTCTCTAATGTCATGTTTTGCTTTCCAATTTGCATCTCTAGCTCAGTTCTTTCTTCCTCATATCTTCTGCAGTCTAACAGAATGTGTTTTACCGTCTTTTGTGTATTGCAGTGGGTGCAGAGTCCAGTGGGGTGTTTTCCTATTCTGTGTAATGTTAGATTTAAGCCAGCATGACTTATTCTAAGACGCGTCCTTATCATCTCTTCCTTTGGGCTCCTGCCCTGCTTATACTCAAGCTTACTTGTTTTTGTATATTATATAGGTGTCGTCCGGTGTCAGCTATGTCCCAGTATTCCTGTCATGTTTTATGCGTATGTCCCTTTACAATGGTTTTAATCTCTGCTCTACTTAATAGTACTTGTTTATCAACTGTTTCATGCTTTATCAATCTTTTTGCCAGTACATCCACAGTTTCATTTCCTTCTACCCCTACATGTGCAGGACTCCACTCGCCTTGCCTGATCAATCATCCTTTGAACTGCTGGCTGTCAAACTCTGTTGACCTACACATACATGATCACATACATGATCACATACTTCAAAATGCCCACTCTGTTGCAAAAACATCATATTATGCAAATATCATCAGTGCAGGAGAAGGAAACACCAGAGCTCTTTTTTCCACTGTGAATGGACTACTTAAACCACCTGATTCACTCCATTCATCTGAATCTCTCTGATGAACACTGTTCGGCCTTCCTGAAATTTTTCCACTCTAAAATTGCGACCATTAATCAACAATTGACTTCTTCAATTAATGAGCAAAACGAACCATGCTCCCTGAATACTATGGGCCCTCCACATACCAGTGCATTTAGTCATTTCAGTCTCCCAGTGGAAAGTCATGTCTTGAATCTCATCATGAAGTGCAATTCCTCCACCTGTCAACTGGATCCTGCTCCAACCTATTTACTTAAAGTGTGCCTGCCCTCTATCTCCCCTCTGATAACCTCAATAATTAACACTTCTCTCACCACTGGTGTGGTCCCCCCTTCATTAAAAACTGCCATTGTCAGGCCAATACTGAAAAAGCCAGGACTGGATCCTGAGGACTTTGAGAGTCCTTGAGAGGATAGTGGCATCTCAGCTCCAGGATCACCTAAAAAACAATAATCTGTTTGAGCCATTCCAATCTGGATTTCGCCCTTAAACACAGCTCAGAAACTGCCATGATTAAGATATCCAATGACCTCCTTTGTGCAGCTGATTCTGGACTACTCTCCATTCTCATCTTCCTAGACCTCAGTGCAGCCTTTGACACCATCTCTCATTAGATTCTTATAGAATGTCTATCTAACACTGGAGTCCTTGGCACTGTACATCAGTGGTTCTTGCAATTCCATCCTGTCTGGCATCCCTAATAAACTACTTCACCGGCTCCAATAATACAAAACTCTGCAGCAAGGATCATTACATGCTCCAAATCAACCAGCCATGTAACACCTCTGCTCATCCAGCTTCACTGGCTTCCTGTTGCCTATTGAATTAAATAAAAAAAAATCTGCTTCTCACATTTAAGGCCGTACATAATCATGCTCACACTTACCTCACTAACCTCTTGGAGAACTACACCCCTCCCCAATTACTGCGATCCTCCTCAGCTGGTCTATTAGCAATACTGGACATGAACTTTAGCACCATGGGTGGAAGAGCCTTAAGTCACATTGCCCCTAAGCTCTGGAATTCAGTTCCCCATCACATCCGCAACTGTGAATACATTTCAAGATTAAAAAGTTCTTTAAAAACTCATCTTTTCAGGCTTCCATATTCTCTGTGACATGGTTACATAATACTTAATTATAATGTGTTTTAATGTTTTATGTATAATACTGTATAATGTGTATATATATGCATATGTATTATTGTGTGTTAGTGTTTTAGTAATATTGTGTTTTAGTGTTTTGTGAATTGTATTTGCATGTTGTATTTGTGAAGTGACCTTGGGTGACATGAAGCTTTTTTTTTCCCCCCAATAAAATGTATTATTATTATTATTATTATTATTATTATTAGGATAAAATGTCATGAGTTCGCACATGTGCACTGACGGGGAAACAGGGGAACTGGTTTCTTTTTTTTTTTTCTCCTCTTCTTCTTCTTTCTTTTTTAGGGGGAACTGGATTCTGTGCACCCGGATGTATGGTTTGGTTTTTCACTCCGGAACGCAATGTTCTGCATAGTGACAGCGGTGCCTTACAGCGCGGTTCCAGCGCGTGCCTTAAGGTGGCGCTCACGAGCGCAGTCGCTATGGGACCGTGACGTCAGCGGGCCTGAAGGCGGAAGTCCAGGCATCAACAACCCCTACGTCAGTGAGGATTTTTGTTTTTTAGGAGACAGACGCGAGCGTTTTTGAGGTTAATTTGTGTTTTAAACAGAGAACTCTAGCTGCCATGTCTTTGTTTGGGAAGTTGTTCGGGAGCGGGGGGAAAGGGGACAAAGCCCCGAGTCCTCAAGAAGCGATCCAGAAACTCCGCGAGACGGAGGAGATGTTGTCGAAGAAGCAGGAATTTTTGGAAAAGAAGATTGAGGCGGAACTGCTAACAGCGAAGAAGAACGGCACGAAAAACAAACGAGGTACGCGTTAAACCGTAACTGAGCATTGATATTTCACAAGTTACCTGAATTCTAAGCTGTAATTAGTTGTTGTTGGATATGAATAGGTAGGCGGCAGGTTGGGCGGCTCGAAATGTGTCAGCTGCCTAATAACCTGTACAGACCACGGAAACAAGGCCAGTCCCAAAGGAAAGGTGTAGCGTTATTACTCAGCACTTATAGCGGTGTGTGTGTTTGGGGGGGTGTCAAAGGCTAGCCCAGATCACACGCCATTCGAAATACCCGAAACTCCAACAGCTAATTAGTGTTTTCATTATCACCTTTTCAAACTGGAAGTTAAGATCATCTCACTTTATTACATTTTCCAGTTGGAGTTTTGTGTGCGTGTCTGTGTGTGTCTGTGTGTGTGTGTAGGGGGAAACCCCTTATCTCACAACCTCATTTAAAGCAAAACAACATCCTGAACGACTTAATCTTTATAAGCAGCACGTGACCGTCAGTGACGTCACAAATGTAGTCTGTAAAGAGATCGAGTGAGTTGGGGTTTTTTTTCCCCCCCTTTCTTCTTTCATCGACATGTTGGTCTAGTTTCACTCTAGTTGTCAGTTTCCTACACTATCCACAATGTCATTGTGGGTGGTTTCCAACATGCCCACAATGCCACAAAGCCTGCTGATTGTAGTGACACTGGTGAAGTAGGCCTCGCTTCTGCTACACTTAGAGAGTGAGGCAACAGTGCTTTAGTCCTTTAGTCTGTCCGGCTAAATTGTCTGTCTCAACTGTCTCACCAACACATCTGTCTGTACACTCTGCCCAAACTGTTTATCTTCCAAAGTTTCAAGTTTAATTCTAATACTGCTGTCAGTGCAATTCATGCTTATCTATAGATGGTTAACTGTATAATTCTGCTGTAATTCGTCCAACTTTTGTTGTTTCCACTGCTCGTTTGCTGGCTTTATCATTAATTTGACATTAAAGTCCCCGTGAAGTGCCTTGAAATGCTTAGAATTATTCGATGTATCTATGAACTAGCCACTGAAACAGGAAGTTAGGGTGGGACACGTCAAGTGGCTCCGCCTCCTTTTTAAATAACCAGTAGTGTTCAGCTTACCTCACAGCCAGGAAACTTACAACTTTTGTGGGCAGGACACTTCAGATTCTAGAGAGAATTTGATTGGATGGAAAATCTGACAAGAAGCCGAAGTGCAGAACGGCGTCATCAGAATTGTCGATTCGTATTGGTTGTAGCGAGAGCCTGTAAATTTTGCTTGCAGATATCTTCTGAATGTGAATTTTTTGTCATCGTTTTGGAGCACGCTAGCTTATAGATAACCTTACGGCTGACCCATTCATACTAAAATCAAAAACTTAAATTCTGATATCATGGCGACTTTATTCGTCACTGGAAAATGATGAGTGAGAAAAGAAGCTCATGCTCTTTTTGTTTTTTTGGGTGTGAACTCCCAAACCTGGATATTGTCCCTTGTTATGTATACTGAGAATTTTGTTCCTTATTAATCACCATTGTAATTGTACTAGCAGCGTCCTCTTGTGACAGCAGTGTGGCAGACAACTGCTAACTTCTGACAGGAATAACGAAAATATGGCACCAACAAACAATTAAGCACCAGAATCACCAAATTCATCACAGATATGAACATGTTTAATGTGTTTCAGGATGGAGGTTTCTTCTAATGAACTGGCAGGTTAAGCAATTGGAAACAGTGCCACTCTGTTCAAAGCCATATTTATTATTTGCACAGTATATAAGGAGACGTGTAAATTGAGTCGCTTATGGTGACACTCAGGCAAATTGCTCATAAAGTAACATAAGACACAAATATACAAAATACAGTATAAGTAAGTGAGGTAGAGAGAGAGAGAGAGAGAGAGAGAGAGAAAATGGATGTTGTCTGCTTTCTCAAGCTGCCCTCCAGGCCCTGAAGAGGAAGAAGCGTTATGAAAAGCAGCTGGTTCAGATCGACGGCACTCTGTCCACCATCGAGTACCAACGAGAAGCTTTGGAGAATGCCAACACTAACACAGAGGTGCTCAAGAACATGGGCTTCGCCGCCAAGGCCATGAAGAATGCTCACCAAAACATGTACGATTTTGTGGTCTTCAGCGCTCCTTTTAATACCAACTGTGCATAAACTTTCTGACTGAATTATTTGAAAGTAAATCTTACAGTATTTTTTGATCATTATTAATTGAATCTCTCGTGTTTTTTTTTTTTGTTTGTTTGTTTTTTAGGGATATAGACAAAGTGGATGATCTCATGCAGGACATCACAGAACAGCAGGAGCTGGCGCAGGAGATCTCTGATGCTATTTCAAAACCAGTCGGCTTTGGAGAAGAGTTTGATGAGGTACCTGGATTCCTCTAGCGCGTACAAACTAGGCATTGGATTTTAGTCGTTGAGTGTGCAAAATGTGAATGCAAGTAAATTCCCAAGTGAACCGGTTGCACGGTAATGCTTTAAAATTCCAAACTGCATTCCAGCTGAATGACACTTTGCTAAAATAAGAACCTTTTGTATAATAGTACTAACTAAAGCATAAATTAACTGAATAACTGTATTAACTGTTGTCATGGACAAATAACCTAAAGTGTGGAATTTTTTGGATTTCTAGGCATGAGCAGATCTGTCAATTTAGCTCATTTTAATAGACTGTATTAGGAAGTGCATTCAGTAGTAAAATTGGAAAAATTATGAGCTATGATGATGAGCTAAAATCAGCACTTAATAATTAATTAAAACTCGCTGACTTATTTATTTGGTGTTTTCTCTTTTCTAGGATGAATTGCTTGCTGAACTGGAGGAGTTGGAACAGGAGGAACTGGACAGTAATCTGCTAGAAATTAGTGGCCCAGAGAATGTCCCACTGCCCAGCGTGCCTTCAATCTCATTACCTTCCCAACCAGGTAACACAGACAGCGGCAACAATAACCTACTCAGAACCATCGCTATGCAATTTTCATGAACTCGCTTTTCACTTGATTAAGACTCGTACACCTGCACGTTCATACAGTTATCGAATCCGCCAATCATGTTGCCGCAGATCAATGCATAAAATCATGCAGATACAGGCCAAAAGCATTGATTAATGTTCATTTCAAACATCAGAATTGGAAAATGTGATCAAGGACTTCATAAATGGCTCATCTCTTGGGAATTTTTTACACCACAATCTCTAGACTTCACACAGTTTGTGCGAAAAACAAAAAATATCCAGCGAGTGGCAGTTCTGCAGGCAGAAAGAGAGAGAGGTTAGAGGTGACTGGCCAGACTGCCCACTCGCCAGTCTTTATAACCGTGGTGAGCAGAAAAGCATCTCAGAACACATGGAACCTTGAGTAGAATGGGTTACAAAAGCAGAAGACCACATGGGGGTCAACTCTTGTCAGCCACAAACAGGAATCTGAAGCTACAGTGCGTACAGGCTCACCCAAATGTGACAGTTGACAATTGGAAAAAGACCAAGTGACCTTTTCCAGTCTTGAATTGTCATGTTTTGCTCCTTTGCACTATTCTGTGTAAACTCTTGAGACAGGTGTGTCTGAAATACCCATAACAGCCCAAAACTAAACAAAAACACAAAGCAATGGCTCAGGCAAACTACACTGTCATTCTGAAGTTTCAGTTATTGTACATGTGTAATGTTCAGTGCTTCATGACATTGAAAATAGAAATCTAAGGTACATATTCAGGCAGTGTATCGAATAATGAATATTATCGAGATGCCACCATATCATGTCGAATCAAACTGCAAATCATTACACCCCTAGTAAATATTTCTATTTCAAGGGAAACTTCCTGTAAATTCCAGCCACAGGGTTTAATAAGGAATTAATAAAAGCGTGCTATAGACCAGTCCCAGCCATAGGACTCTTCTAACCCCCTGTTCTTCTGTCTACAGCCAAGAGTAGAAAGGAAGAGGATGAGGATGAAATGGAGGAGCTGAAGGCTTGGGCAGTGTGAACCAAGCCTAAACATCCGGACTGTCTTATCATTCGCTTTGGTGGACTGATGTTCAGAGTTGACTTGAACACCTTCAGAGAGTTAATATTTGCAAAACCAATTGTCTAGAAAATTTGTAGCTCCAATTAATGGTTTAGGTCCATAAACAAACAAACAAATAAATAAACTGTCCACAGGGATGTAAACGAGGCCATGAAAGCAAAACAACAATCAGATGAAATTGTATTTCTGAAACGATTCGGCTAATGTTTGCTTATGGATATTTTGATGTTCTATTGTTGCTCATTTTCCCTCTTGAAATTGGAATGTAATCATGCTGAACCCACTTAAAGGCATCTACCTCTATATGTTTATTAAACACCTACAACAAGTGGGATTCACGTCATCCCCATAGCCTGTATGGGGAAAGTATCAGGATTACACCAATCTACTCCTAGCATTGTGTTTTCACGGTGATAACAATGCTTGTGTATGCAAGCATCTCATCTTTTGCATGCTTGATTTGAAAGCCACCATTTTGAAGCATCTCCACAGACTGTTAAGATATGGGGAATAGATTTAGGTCATCTAATATTCTAAGGTTGATGTCAAAGTGCTGTTGTTTGAGGAGCATTGTTTAAACATCCAGGATTTTTATTTTTTTTTCATAGATTATTACATCAGGAAAAAGTAAAAAATTAAATAAAATCCATGCATCACAAATATTTACATCCCACAATTTCTTCACCAGTGTCTCAACAAAGTGCTGTATCTTACCTGAAACTATCCTGCTGAAATCTCGAAACACGTTGATCTGATCTATCACTATTTGTTAGGGTGGAAGGGTTCTAAACTTGGGAGCAAACTCTAAAGCTAGTTATTGTTTATTTGAAAAGATCCATAGGAATAAATTGACTTACTATATCTTTTGTAAAGAACCTGGGATGTAACAGCAAGGTGTGTCATGTGTACATTTGTATGTTTGAGATTATTCAGATGAGACTTTTATTTGAAAGTTCATTAAACTGTTCGATTCTTCATGCTGGTGTTTTTGTTTGTGTTATGGTTGGTGGGAAATCCTGCATCAAGCAGTCCTGCAATTCATTTTGCACTTTAAGCATATGAAAATGTGTGTGTGTGTGTGTGTGCGCGCGTGTGTGCGTGCTGCTATGTGCCTTAATAATTGGCATGCTTATGTAACATGCAACAGTGACATGACATGTCTGAACATGAATATTCGAATGTGTGTAATACTAAACACCAACGGTGCAAGAAGCATGTTACATTAAATAAATTTGTAGATACTGCAGTCGTGTGAAATCTGTCCTAGAGTCCTTTAGTTTGGATATGTGTAAGTGCGCTTCAGATACACCCTTACATCCCAAAATTGGTCAGCTGAATTCATGGTTTTCTGCAATAAAGAGAATTACTAACTGTCATGGCCTCCTGGAATGACGAGACAGTGATACTACAAGTAATGTTATGTTGTTGTTTTTATAAAGTCAAAACAGAGATAGCTTGACACAAGTGACATGCCAGTGTTTTGGTATTTTCCCTATATCATGTTATAAGGTGATAAATATAAGAACGTGCAATTTTCCACAAAGCTAATAAAAGGCTTCACGCTGATATCGAACCCACCCGAATTGTGCCAAAATCAGACTAGAAGGGCGGTGGCTGAGTTTGTCCGAATAGAGGTACGAATAAAACATTGGGACCTAACTACGTTTTGCGTCGCCGCATATTGTCGCGTTCTTGGCGTCATCATCACCCGTCGGAACACGCATGCGCACTCGGGCTCCACTTGCTGATGCAAGACACTTATGGTGAAGAGGTTTTGTGCCATTTAGCTGTTTCTTGTCATTAAGGCGCTTTTGAAGACACCAGTTTGATACAGCGACCATGTCAGAAGACGAGGTGAGTTGAAATGAGTCTGTTTATCGTGCTTTAGTCTCGGGTTTCAACGAAACACAAATTAATGTGTTACACCATGACTTTGGGCCTTATCAGGGAGCTAACTAGTACGAGAGCTAACTCTGCTAACGCACAGTGAGCTGCGATTATTAGCTGTAAGCTAACAAATGGGTCTCGTTTCACCCGGACCTCTGTCTTTCATAAAAAAGCAGTTGGTTATAATGTGACCTTTGCAGCGCTGATAAGATATTTGGACCGGTTTGTTTTTTCCTTCTCATGTAGCACGTGTTTGATCCCTTTTTGAAACCCATAGAAGCTCATATTCAATGGGTAGCAACCTCGTTGTCTTTACAAGAGCACTGAAAGGAGCAGGAAAGCCCCCAACAAACACACAATATACATATACAAACAAGTACACGCAGTTTTAGAAACCTGTTTTGAATGAGGCCTTATAAAAGTGCACTATTTAGTATATAAATATACAGTATCAGAGCTCTGATATCAGCATCGTATCTATAAATGCAGAAATTGGATTCACCCCTTTTAGATAGGCATGACATTTTATATATATATATATATATATATATATATATATATAGTCAAGCTCAGGATGTTGAAATTGCACTAATTATTTCGCAGATCTTATTCGACCCAACCACGACCAAGAAAAAGAAGAAGAAGAAGAAGCCCTTTATGCTCGATGAAGAAGGCGATGGAGTCAGTGAGGAGACGCCGCCGGCCGAGCCTCGTGAGGCCGAGCCCGAGGCAGGAGAGGAGCGCGAGGTGGAGCCTGAGGAAGAGGAAGGGAAGAAAAAAGGTGCCAAAACTAAATGCTATACCCTGGGTCATGCAACAGCCCCAAACTGCTTTCTTTCCTCTTGTGTATTCTTATAGAAATGCAGTGTAAACCTGTTTGAAGCCAGATAAGGTTAGCACTAGGCCACACACAAGACTTAGAACCGTGTTCTTGAAACTGAAAATGTATTACAGAAGATTTCTAGGGTTTATTGATTTCTTAGCTGTACTGTCTAATCACGTTCAGGAATCTAGGATATCGTGTTTTGTTTCTTTTGATGGTAACGGAATGATGGGGAAACTTGGTTTTGCTCCTCCACAGAGACCACAGATGGCTTGGACGATTTAAATTTCTTCAATCAGAAGAAAAAGAAAAAGAAGCCCAAGAAAGTGTTTGACAACGACATCGAAGAAGGCATGAAGGTCTGTAACCGTCTCGTGTCCACAATCAAGCCACAAATAATCCAACTTTCCATCGACCTAAAATTGTATAAGGCAAAGTTGTACTGCGGTTTCAACATTTAGTGATGTCCTAAGCTAGTGAATCAACTTGATTCAAGCCTAAAGGAAAGAAGTAGAGGGAACATCCACCTATGCATGTGCAGTAATCTAGTTAAGCTAAAGATGAGGAAATAATTGTGATTTATCGGTTTGGCCGAGCAGGAGCTGAAGATTGATGGTGAGCAGCCGGAAGTGATGGAAGATGATGACTTGGACCTGATGTTGCCAGCAAAGAAGAAGAAGCCAAAGAAGGTGGAATTTGTCGATGAAGGTGATGTGGCTGAGAAGGACGACGGTGAGCGAGCATTTTACTGTACTTAATTATGATTTTCACCTTTTAGCTGTTAGTAAATTCAGAGCATCTGTATGTCTGTGAAGTTTTAAATCTTGAATTAAATTTAGTAAAGAGCTTGAGAGTTTCAGTATGAAGAGCTGTGTCTGTTATACTCGCATCGAAAGAGTTATGTAGAAAGAAAAATTGTTGCCAGATAAACTACAAATGTTACCATAAATGTACACTGGCTGCCAAATTCTTTTTTTAAATCAAGCCATCATCATTGTATACCATGGAAGTCTTTCCTTTCTATCTTTGCCAGCTTTGTTAGAGTTCTCCCCTCAGCTTTGCCCTCTTTGTATGAATACGAATACTTGGTGAATTGCAAACAAAAGAAAGGAGTACCCTCAGACTTAATGTGTGATTTGATCAGTTTTCCCTGCACTATTAGTGTTTTTCATCATTTTGCTACATGTATAAAAGCATCCTGTACCTGAGTTTCTAAAATGGTGCCATGCATATAATTTCTCATATGAAACCGTCTATATGTTGTGATTCATTATCTATTTTTCTCTCTCTCTTTCTCTTTGCAGCTCTGGAGGACGATGAGAGTAAAAATGCCGATGGCATCACGTTCAGCTCTCTGACTGGCCCGGCTTGGGCAGGCTCAGAGAGAGACTACACATATGACGAGGTACATACACACACATACTCCTATTTCGTGTGTTTTAATGTAGCCTCTGGAGCTCACGGAGCCAGCTGTTTCCAGATGAGTTATGTAATTACGTAGACTAATTCAAGTAGTTGCCAATTCAAGTAGTTTTCTACTTGAAAAAAAAAAAAAAAAAAAGCACAAACTCCACAAACAGAGAACCTGGAGCCGGTGTTCTGTCGATTTATCCGACCTTGTCAGATTTTCCTACAGTAGCACAAAATTCTAGCTATATCTATCCATCTATCCTACCACATCTAAAAATCCTACTGCAGGTTTCTGCTTCGCGTCTATGACTACGTAAAATATTCAGAGTCACTTTGCCGATGATTCTTATTAGGCAATGGTAGGATGATTTTACAGTACAAAATACCCGATCAGATTCCAAGTCCATGCGCAAGTAGTGGAAAAATTATGGGCGTGTTGTTCAGCGTGACAAAAATGACGCAATATTGATGTGCGTATGTGCAGTAAGTTCTGGTAGGACAATCTGACGGGTAGGATGAAATGTCAGGACACCGGCGCTAAAGAAATGTTCACATAATTCTAGAAAGATTTAGTTTAAAATGCTTTGTAGCATTTAGCTCTGTCATTTGGCTCAGTTTATCAGCTTGCATCTGCTGACAAATGCTGTGATCCAAAATACACAGCATGTTCGATTCACTTTCTGCAGCCGAGTCGATTCGGAGTCGACCCACTTTCTCATTACAATTATAAACTGCGCTGGAATTCTGGACTGAATCCACTTCGTTAAAATGCGTTCCACCCTGAAGGTTAAACACACCAGGGTTTGATTCTAACAGACTACAACCTTTTGTATTTTTTTTTTTTATGTATTTGTTTTTCCTTTCTCATGGTCATCTGTGAATATGTGTGTCAACAGCTGCTAAGTCGCGTCTTTAACATCATGAGGGAGAAGAACCCCGACATGGTGGCGGGAGAGAAGAGGAAGTTTGTCATGAAGCCTCCTCAAGTGGTGCGAGTGGGAACAAAGAAAACCTCCTTCGTCAACTTCACCGACATCTGCAAACTGTGAGTGTACATCACTCATCTCCTCGTACAGTCCTTTTCACTGTTTGTATTACGATAAATATGAGAGTCTAATAGTTTGTGTTTGTGTCTCTGTGTAGGTTGCATCGACAGCCAAAGCATCTTTTGGCTTTCTTACTGGCTGAGTTGGGAACGAGGTAAACACTGATATTACATGTCGTGCCAGACTGCATGCTTTTTTGTCTTGTTTGTTTTTGTTCCACTGTAATCCTTTGCATTAATGTAAGTGATGTTTTTGCAGCGGTTCTATAGATGGAAATAACCAGCTGGTGATCAAAGGGCGATTCCAGCAAAAACAGATCGAGAACGTCTTGAGAAGATACATCAGTGAGTCAAATAACGATCCTCACATATCGCATGAGTTTGTGGGATGTTTCATTGAAATGTGTGAAGTCAGTCAAAGCTGTGTTCATAATAGGTGATCTTTATGTATAGATATTTCTGTGCGTTTTGTGCTGATGTGGTATAAACACAGACACACACAGCACATACTGTAAATATAACGGCCCTGTTACCACTGAGGTCTGTTCTGTATTTGATTGTACTGGCTAACCAGCCTAAGTAGCTATCTAGATGACATCATTGTTGTCATCGTCATCATTAGTAGTAGTAGTAGTAGTAGTAATAGATGAATTTGTGACCAGCTTTGGTTTGGAGGACGAAAATGAAGTGGTGCTACTGCAAACAGACAGACCAGCACACAACTGTCTGTCATTGTCATTGTCTTTCACTTCCCCCTGTGACAAAGTCCTTATTATTATAATGCATGTCCACTCAGCGGCTGCCTTAGCAACACTCCCAGGTTTATTTCCAGTCAGACAAAACCAAGCTCCCGTTTACTTGAAATTGGAGAGAACAGTAAAATGGAAACTGCTCACCAAGCTGACAGGGTTAGATTCAGACAACAATGGCACATTTATCTGTGATATTTTGCTATATTAAGACAGTAGTAATAATATTTCGGATTACTCTGGCTATTACACACGTGACCCTGTCTCCCTAACAATGGTGCCAACCTTCTTTATGGTTCTTTCTGTGATGGCCTTAATGCCAAATGGCTTCCTACCAGGTGTAATTATGTACTACATAGGATGTAACATCTGCAGCATATGTAGTACATTTATATGGTAGAAAATAAGCCATCTATGTTTTTGCTTAGTCACTAGTTGCTGAAACTAAAGAAGTAGAAGTAATGTTATCCTTTTGAAATAACAGTTATGGTATAGGGAGCTTTTCATTTAATTCCATGTAGCTGTCTAATGCCACTTTTCCGCTGTGCGGTACGGCTCGGCTTGTCTCAACTCTGCTCGCTTTACTTTTCTGAGCTTGCTTTTCCACTGCGGTTTAGTGCCGCCTCAGCGTGTGTGCCATCTTACACTCGCCTTCATGCAGGAATAATGTATTATTGAAGCCCTGTACAAATACACAGTCAGGCCGTATTCCAAACACCTTTCCTGTTCACTGAACATGGACCCTATTAAGGATGTAAAATAACGCCGTTCTAGAACCTACGTAGTGCTCGATATAGATTCATCCGCGATAGGAGTGACTTCGATAAACGCCTGTTTAGAAATCTGTAACAAGCGAGATGCAAACATTTAAGACAGAAAACTTTCTTGTGATTTTATCTGTAATGAGAGAAATGTTGCATTAATTTTCATTTAATAGAATATTAACATAGGCAAAATATGTATTAAATGACACATTTATTCAGGCACAATACAGAACCGCTCGTTAATGGAGAATCCATACGATACTGTACACCAGGAGGAAGATACTGCCTGCTCCCTCAGAGGTCCCACGTGGCTCACGTTTAGGCTCGGCTTGCTTGGAACCTTGACTGAGGTGGTACTAAAAAAAAAAAAAAGTACCAGGTACTATCCACAGTGGAAAACCCTGAAAAGCGAGCAGAGTTCAGTCAGGCCATAAAATAAAAACTGTACACCTTCAATATATCAAGTTGATTTGTCATCACGATAAACCTAAATTATAATATGGACTTATGTTATGATAATGTATAATCTAAAAAAACTATACTTTTGCTCAGGCAGTAGTGACTAAATTTGTTTCTGTGTTAACGATCATCCGGACACTTCCATTTATATCTTTACCAACAAGGTGGGTCGAATTATTCAAGGGTGTGACTTGTGTGTCCTGATAATCTTTCCACTCCTAAGCTGTCTGTATTTCTGATACAGTTTCTGGCTGTGACCTGATTGGTCAGCTGATAACGTGCTTGACATCACATAGCACCTTTCATTCTGAGCTAAACATGCTGACTCTTTTTTTGTAAAACAGCCGTATTCATCATAACTACTATCTGACAACTTATTTTTGTTCTCTGTTTGAATTTTACAGAGGAATACGTGACCTGTCATACGTGCCGCTCTCCGGAGACCATCCTGCAGAAGGACACTCGGCTGTACTTTCTGCAGTGTGAGACGTGTCACTCACGCTGCTCTGTGGCCAGCATTAAAACAGGCTTCCAGGCTGTCACGGGCAAGAGAGCGCAACTGCGCGCCAAAGCCAACTAACGCGGCGACCTCTACACTTTCTGATTCTCCTTTACATTACCAAACCCTGCGCTGCCCCATATGGCCACTTCAACTGCTCAGTGCTAGTTTATTCTCAGTCATGGATTTTTGGAGTGAACTGGTGAAAAGGTTTAGAGTGGATTTTTTTTTTTTTTTTTTTTTTTTTTTTTTGGTAATCTAAAAGAAAACATTTAAGTACAATAAGCAGAAGGACTGGACAGCTTGAGCCACCGGTTTAATGAGTCACATCGTCTCTCTCTCTCTCAGAAAGTTTCCAGCTATTGATTTAAGAGTAGTGTGAGAAGTGTGGAAGGGGGCCAGAGTATTTCAGACTTGTTTATTTGCACATTGGTAGCAGATTTCGTTTTACTGGTTTGATTTCTTTGCAGGAATGGTGTAGGTGGAAATCTGGGCGAGTGACCTACGTGCTGTCTGCTCCTGGTTTTTAAAAAAGAACCACATAACAGACCTTTTTGATGACTGGGTTAGCTTTTTTTTTTTTTTTTTTTTTTTTTTTGTCATGCAGGGTTTATATAGATTCTATTAATTGTATTTTGATTCAGCCTCGAATTTGGTGAGCTCTGCTACCTCTGTGACAAAACCCCGCTAGGAGTCGCGGGCTCTGACTGCTGCGCTTAGGATTTTGGTTGTTTATTAATTATCACACAGTTTAATGAAGGTGACATCCGCATATTCGTTTTGAACATTTCTACAGAACAACCCTGCAGCAATACAGGGTTGTATGATTGTGCAGGTTGTTTTAAAAAATAATTGGGCAGGAGATATTACAGTGCAGTGTTTCAGATGAAAGTAAGATGGGTGTCATTGTTTGTTAAAACTGATTTTTTAATAAAAATGTACTCTATAACAATATCTCTGCATGTGTACTGTACCTGACTGTGGTTATCAAGCTTTTACATTTGTGGTATTTGACGGACACCCTCATCCAGAGCGACTTAACATCTATCTCATTTATACCACTGAGCAGTTTAGGGTTAAGGGCCTCTCTCAAGGGCCCAGCAGTGGCAGCTTGGCAGTACTGGGATTTGCATTCACGACCAATCACTTGTCCAACGTCTTAACCACTGAGCTACCACTTTCCTAGCAATAGCTTCTGCAGGTTGTGGGCAGGATTTTAGACACCAACGATTGAAGTCTAGTTTTAGATAAAATTGAGAGTTAACTTACCTGGATACTTTTTCCAGTAAAGTTTCAAAAGAGCTCATGGGTTTGATCTGGGTGTATGTAGGCTTTCTCCAATAGGTGTTCAATTCAGTGAACCCGTAATGCCCTGTGGATGGGGGTGGGATCATCCTGGAAGATAGCACTCCCATCAAGATACAGATGTTTTAATAATATAAAGCTGATCAGTCAGAAGGACTGTTCCCTCTAATGGGATACAAAACAAGTCAGCAGAATGCCCCTACAATAGTGTGCGTGGGACAGTTAATGAATCTGGTCAATACTGCCTGGTCCTACACTTTATCAATCCCACTACTGCAGCTATTATTTTGTTTGCACCTGTTCACAATATTTCTTAACAAACTGTTGTTTCCCAAAATGGAATTTAAGTCATTTAAACCACCATGACCCTGAGCAGGACAAAGGAGTTACTGAGGACAAAAGCATGAATGCTGTACATGAGTCACACAGTGTCGTGTGTGTGTGTGCGCGTGCACCTAATACATACCAATGTTCAGGAATGTGGCCTTTTTTTGTCCTGTGAGCATCATGTATGACTGGCCACGTGAAAGTAAAAACTGCCTACTTGACTCTTATTCGGTCCTGTGCTGGGGTGGTACCCTTCTGTGTACTTTTTTAATATTCAATGTTTAATCTTTCACCTGGAGATATGCATATACAGTGCTGTGAAAAGTATTGCCCATCCTGATTTCTTATGTTTTTGTGTATGTCTCATACTAAATAGTTTTAAATGAAATACAACATAAAGCAAAGGCAACCTGAGTAAACATACAATACAGTTTTGTTTCTTTGGGGGGGGGTTCGAAGCAAAAAATGTTATCAAACACCTATCACCCATGTGAAAAATTAATGGCTCCTTAAAATTAAAATCTGATTGTGCCACCTTTAGCAGCAATAACTGCAGCCAAATGCTTCTGATAACTGGAGATCAGTCTTTCACTTACTTCCAAGAGTAGGATTTACTCTGATGCTTTGGATTATTGTCTTGCTGCATAATCCAGTTGTGCTTGAGTTTCAATTTACGGGCTGAAGACCGGACATTCTCCTTTAGGATTTTCTGGTAAGTATTGCAAGTTGCCCAGGCCCTGAAGCCGCAAAGCATCCCCACACCATCACACTTCCCACACCATCACACTTCCACCACCATGCTTGACTGTAGGTATGATGTTCTTTTTGTGGAATTCTGTGTTTGGTTTACGCCAGGTGTAATGGGACCCCTGTCATCCAAACAGTTCCACTTTCAATTCATCAATCCAAAGAACATTCTCCCAAAATGTTTGAGGATCAAGTGACCTTCATTGATGCAAGAGAGGCCTGTAGGTCCTTTTGATGTTGTCCTTGGCTCTTTTGTGACTTGCTGGATGAGTAGCTGCTGTGCTCTTGGAGGAATTTTGGAAGGTCAGCCACTTCTGGGAAGATTCACTACTATTCCAAGTTTTCCTAATTGGTGATAATGGCTCTCACTGTGGTTCTTTGGAGTCCCAGAGCCTTTGATATAGCTTTGTAACCCTTCCCAGACTGATGTATTTCAATCACCTTCTTCATAATTTCTGGAATTTTTTTTCCATTTTGGCATAGTGTGTTACTGGGTAAGACCTTTTAACCAACTTCATGCTGTTGAAAAAGTTGTATTTAAGTGCTGATTTGATTGAACAGGGTTTTCAGTAATCAGGCCTGGTTGTGTCTAGTCCAGCTGAACCCCATTATGAATACCGTTTCATAGATTTGGGGAACTAGAACTATGGGGGCAAATACATTTTCACACAGGCCCTGCTGGTATTGGATAACTTTTTTTGTGTCAATAAATAACTATCATTTAAAGACTGTTTTTGTGTTTGGGTTGCCTTTGTTTTTATCTTTAATTTCTTAAACAATTTTGTATGAGATACCCAAAAACAGAAGAAATCAGCACAGCACTGTATACTATATACCCAAAATTATGTGGCCCTGACCAATCACACCCATATGTGCTTGTTCAACATAACATTCCGGATTTAGTCTCCCTTTGCTGTTATAATAACCTCCAATCTTCTTGGAAGACTTTCCACTAGATTTTGGAATGTGGGTGTGTAGATTTGCCCATTTAGCCACAAGCACATTAGTGAAATAGGGCACTGATGTTGGGTGAGGAGGCCTGGCAAACAGTAAGCATTCCAGTTCATCCCAAAGGTGTTCAGTCAGGTTGAGGTCAGAGCTCTATGCAGGCCACTCCAGTTTTTCCACACAAACCTTGGCAAACCATGACTTTACAAACCTTGCTTTGTGCACAAGGGAATTGTCATGCTGGAACAGGTTTGAGTTAGTGATGTCATTCATGAACGATTCGTTCATTTTGAATGAATCTTTAATATGACTCGGGAGCAACGAGTTGTTTCAGAGAGTGATTAGTTCATTTTTGACCGCGCATGCGCTGCAACATCCCCATAGGTTCTAAACAGGAAACAGAAATGATCAGTTGACCTCTCGAGTCTTTGGGTTCGAGTCGTTCGTTCATCAAGTCACAGCTCCACTGCATTCAGCCTATGGGGCAGTCACAGGATGAACGAATGACTCGAACCCAAAGACTGGAGAGGTGAACTAATCATTTCTGTTTCTGGGGAACTAACGTGACAAAAGAACGACTCGTATCGGGAGGTGAGGTGAACTAACAGACTGCATAGCCTGAAGACCAGCTAAGCAATTAATTAATTGTTTCTGTTTCTCATCATTTGTCCTTGGCTGCATTAGCCTATAGTTTATTTTTTTATTCCAACTGTGATCAACGTTTGTGTAAGTACTAGATGTGTTGGGGAATTTAACATGTAACATTTAATTATATTCTGCTAAAATGAACGAAATGACTTGAAAAAAGATTTGTTCATTTTGCTGAACGAGATTCAAAGATCCGAGTCAGTAAAATGATCCGAACTTCCCATCACTGGTTTGAGTTATGCCATGAAGGGACATCTTAAAGGTAGTGGAAACCATTAGAATTTCTATGACGGTTGGGGGAAGGCCCACATATGGATGTGAAGGACAGGTGTCGACATATTTTTGGCCATAGAGTTAGTATAATTTACCTTTAAAAAAAAGATTGAGGATACATTACAATTGAACTATAATTACTTTTTAAAGTAAAGCTTTAAAGGTTGACTATATGGACTTTTCTTGGTAAAATAGGTTTAGGCCACCAGTTTGTCATTTAAAATCAGTGTCCGCACAGAACAGCTGGGAAGTTTCTCAACCCAGAAATAACACAGGTGTTAAAAAAAAAACAATACCACCAACACTGTTGCACCTGATACACTCATATCAGTACAACATCCCCTTATATGCAAGAATCCTCCTCTGTCAATTTTTATGGTAGATTATAATTATGATGTTATGTCTATGATGGGCACAAAAAACAAACAAAAAAAATCCTTGAAATGGAGTATGTAGTACCCTGTGAGTGCGGAGTTTTGCATGTTCTCCCCGTGCTGCGGGGGGTTTCCTCAGGGTACTCCGGTTTCCTCCCCCAGGCAAAAAAAGACACGCATTGTAGACTGATTGGCATGTCCAAATTGTCCGTAGTGTGTGAATGTGTATGTGCCCTGTGATGGATTGGCACCCCAGCCAGGGTGTACCCCGCCTTGTGCCTGATGATCCCTGGGATAGGCTCCAGGTTTCCTGTGACCCAGCAAGATAAGTGGTATAGAAAATGGATGGATAGATGCTCTTAATCATTGTATAACCTCATAATAAATGTTTCTCTCTGGCTTTGTTTTTTTTTTTTTAATTTTATTATTATTGTTATTTATTTAAATTTATTTTTTTTTTGTTGTTCTGTACTTGTTGATAAAAATTTCATGTAAGTTGTTTTTGGCATGGATTAAAAAATGATATATATACATCCCCTGACAAGCCACTACTACACTGTGTGAGAGTCCGCCATGAAACATGAAGTCGTGGTGTGCCGTGCGCATGCGCACAGTGAGCTCGATTACGCTGGCCGGTGTTGGTGTAGAAATGGCGGCGCTCCGGGTGTGCGTGTGGAGGTCTACCTCAAGAGCTTTACTCCATTCAAAACATCCAGCTCAGTTTACTCGAGTGAGTCAAGTGATTTAAACGCTCAGATAACAATTTTGAAAAACTGTCGCGACTTAGCCGTAGCGTTACTAATGAGCTCTGGCAGAATTCACAAGGTCACATTAGTCACATTTTACTCACAATGTCATTGTTACCAAATATGGGGTTATTTTGCTTGTAGCATTTAGAATGAACCACGTTTACTTGTTATATATTTATCTTTATTTATTTATTTATTTTGATCTTATTTGTCATCGATGTGTGCAATATGTCTGCGTCTGTCCTGTTCCATAGGAGACGCTGACATTTTGGAAAGTTCATTCATGTCTATATATAAATTATTACCTGAAGTGGATTGTATTGATGTTACTTCAAGTGTGTACTCGAGCTGTCTTACTGAAAACGTGGCAAATGCTTAGACACTATGCTATAAAGTCTCGATAGTGCAGCTGGACATGCAGAAGACTTGACTGTTGTACCTTAGTAGCAAATAATGACCTGGTAATGAATGTAAATCTGACCTTCAATCCAAACTCAGGTGCTGAAGACCCCCAGAAATTCACCATATTATATATCACATGCTATTTTATATATATGTATAGATACTTACGTGCTTAGTAATTTCCCTGGACATCCAGGATTGCTGTTTGGCCTGCTGTAAGATCTACAAGTCAAGCTTTGACCTTGATTTAACTCTTAAGAAGACTGTAAACCACTGCTGGATATTGGACCAAATGGTGGATGAATATAGATGTTGTAAACAGTAAAATTAATGATCATTTTTTGTAAATTCTGTAATATCAAAATAAATTATTTTTGATGGCACAGAGGGTCACAGCTCCAGGGTCTCTGGTTTGAACCTGAGTTTGGATTAGATATTGTATGCGCTGTGTTTTGCATGTACTCTGGTTTCCTTCCACTGTCCAAATTCATGCAGGTAAGTGTACTGGCTGTGCCAAATTGCCCCTTTGATGTGTGTATGTGTGCGTGTGCACATGGTGCCCTGCGATGAAGTGGCATCCCATTTAGTTCGCATTCTCACCTCATGTCCGGCGTTCCCAGGATAAGCTCCGCATCCACCGGCAATCTGACTAGTGTAAAGCAGTTACTGAAGATGAATGAATGAAATGTGAAATTTTCTCTGATTTCTAGGCAAATATATCCTTTGCTAGTCTGTCCAAGGGGAGGAAAGCTGCGATCTCTACTCTGGGTGTGTTGACAGCAGGAGGAGCCGGGCTTGCGTTGATTTTACATCAGTCAGTGAAAGCCTCTGACCTGGAGCTACATGCGCCATCTTATCCATGGAGCCACGGTGGCATGCTGTCTGCTTTAGACCATGCCAGGTGCACTTATGCTTTCTCTAATTTCTCTGTGGTGCCATTATGACAGCCATCGTTGATTGTAATGCTATTTGCCATGCCAAATGAGTTTTGTTTCTGCATCTTCACAGTATCCGACGTGGCTACCAGGTGTACAAGCAGGTGTGTTCAGCCTGCCATAGTATGGAGTACCTGGCCTTCCGAAATCTGGTCGGAGTGTCGCACACAGAGGAAGAGGTCAAGGCCCTTGCTGAGGAAGTGAGTTTTAAGGCTGTTTGAGGTTTATATTTGACTGTAGTTGGTTTGTGCTACCAATTTTTATTTATTTATTTATTTATTTATTTATTTTACAATGGAGCGTGCTTGCTCACGAGAGACAAACGATCTCAGAGATGGCACTTGCCACCGTGGATACAGGGTTAACTTTTCAGGAAGTTCCTTCACTGGAACTGATAAACAGGACGTGCCTCTACGAGCATACTTGTAGAAAATGAATCAACACCTTTTCACCAGTCAGATTTTTGGCATTAAACAGTGCAGTGGAATAAACACCTATTGAATCAATTAAGTGATTGGAATCATTGAATGTTACCATCTTTACCACTACATCTCTTTATTATGTTTGAGACATCCGTAAATGCTTTAATCAACTCTTTCTTTCTCCCCTTTCAAAGATTGAGGTAGTAGATGGTCCAGACGAATCAGGAGAGATGTTCACTCGTCCTGGGAAACTGTCTGATTACTTCCCAAAGCCGTACTCCAATCCGGAAGCGGCCCGTGCCGCTAACAACGGCGCTCTTCCACCTGACCTCAGCTACATTGTTAACGCCAGGTAACACTGGCACTTAATCTGCTCAGTGCACAGAAATCACATATTTGCATGTACAGAACATGAGCATGTCTTTAACTCTTCATGTAGCTATAATACAAGTTCTAATTGCCAAATATAAATGGAATAGTTTAATAGGACTACATTAAAGTAGGACTAGAACTTTTTTTTTGAAACCTAGATGAAGTGCTACACCTCAGTCACATTCAGTTCTTGACCCATTGACCATTTACAGTGCGTTAAGATTAACCCCTGTATGATGCGGAGAGAAGTGAATCAGTTTCTTAACACTGTGTAGCATTTCATTGATAGTTAGGGAGTCATGTCTTATGCATTCCCCATGTTTCTTACTCTTACTAAACGGTAGCAAATTTGATCATCAGTGAAGCACGATGTCTGGTTTGAGGAAAAAAGTACTTGTCAAACTGTGTTATTGTTGGTCATGGAGTTCATGGTCATAAGCTCAGTCATTTGGACCATACTGTAGCTTTCATTTCTTTTGACAACATGAATTGTCTGGTTTTCTTGTGTAGGATGCAGTTAGTAATGTGAATGTTATGTAGTCATTTTGTACATGTGTACACTGCAGGCATGGTGGAGAGGACTATATTTTCTCACTGTTGACTGGTTACTGTGATCCCCCTGCTGGTGTGCCTGTGAGGGAGGGACTCTACTACAACCCTTACTTTCCTGGCCAGGCCATTGGCATGGCTCCACCCATCTATAATGAAATCTTGGAGTACGATGATGGTGAGTTTTCTACAGGCAGGCATGAAGGAAGACCTTCACATGATGCTCAGAGTGAACATCTGGCCAGAGGAATGGTGCCAGTTTGGTCTAATGCCAAGCTTAATTTGGGGAGGAAAGACAATGTGAAAGCTCATTTTGATTAAGATAGCTAGCTTGATTTCCTAAATGTGTTTTAGAGAATAGCTCTGTGACCAAGTTTATTTTTTCCCCTAATATTAGGATAAGGATGAATGTAAAATGGAAACTCGGCTGCTGTACATTTTTTCAAATAATAAAACAGCTTAAGCAATGTTGTGTTTTGTACTGCAGTCTTTACCTTGGACTGTGTTTTAGTTAGCTTAGCTGTTATTTGAAGGCTTTTCAATGCCCTGCCTAAACTAGTGTAGTAGATGTTTGGCAGATGAATGGAAGTGTTCAAAGTATAGATGATGTCTTTATGAACGACTGTAGAATTTCACAAGAATTGATAGGGCTTTTGTCCTGTTACAGGCACGCCAGCCACAATGAGCCAGGTGGCTAAAGACGTGTGCACTTTCTTGCGCTGGGCAGCCGAACCAGAACACGACCAGCGGAAGAAAATGGGCCTTAAGGTAGTACATGATCTCTTGATCTCTTTTATGTACACTTTTTAAAGAAGGGAATTAACATTGCTTTAAAATTTATTTCCAGAGCTGCTTCTGAAGTATTTGTACAGGCAACTCCAGAATCATTGTTAATATTGTGAATACTATTATTATGAATATTAATTTTAATTGATTACATCTATATTTTTAAAGATCCTATGAGGGAAAAACTATTAAATATTCATCATGGTGGTGACCATAGGGTATGCAACTTCATATTCTGACTTCAGAGAAATGGAGCGTGGTTATAGGCAATTCAAATACTATTATATTGCCACACATTTTGAGAGAAAATACTTTTTAAAGTTCTTTTGATAATGGTTTTGTTAAAGGAACAGTAATCATTTTCTTCAATTGTTTGAGTTAAAGATTTAACTGTTGTTTGTAATTTCTTTTGTAGGGTACCAATAATTTTTTTTAAATTCACTGTTTTTAGAGTAAAAAAAAATATCTGATCTTTGTAGAACTGTGTTTCCTTATAACCATATTTCTTTCAATTCCAGCTGCTTATGGGTTCAGCAATCCTCTTGCCGCTGGTGTACTATCTGAAGAGGCACCGATGGTCTGTACTTAAGAGCAGGAAGATTGCCTACAGGCCACCAAAATAAACCTGAACCAAGAGCAACTCGGACAAGAATTGGCATCCAGTCTGTCATCATCTTTGTACAAAGGGAACGAGTTCAGACATTTCTAACAACTCCAAGAGTAAAGACTATCAAAACTCGGTTAATGGCTCGACAGCCGACAGACCAGGATGGTCAGTTATGATATACACATGTTCATGTTAGTATGTAATATCTTGGTGTGAATCTAATAAAATGTATTTTACAAAGTGTTCTAGTGTGTACACTTTTTTTTTTTTTTTTTTTTTTTTTAAAGAATTTTAGAGCAAGGCTGACCTCTAACTGTCCTTTTAATACAATAAAATGCAATAACTCGTTCCTGTGCTCATAAAGTGCACCATCTGGGAGGGTGTGTAACGAATGCAAATGTCTCTGGATTGTGAAACCGAGATAATGCACCACGTCCTCACGTGATTATATTATATATACAATAATTATTATGTTCGCTCAGAATAACATACACAAAGACATTTTGTGAAATAAATAATCAAAATATACGAGTTCAGTCATTTAGTGGGGGGGGAACAACCCCGCAGTAAAGCAGGGCTGGCCCAGTTTATAGGAAGCGGATGTGTCAACTTTAGCGGAAGTGGTACAGCCCAGAGACTGAAGAACGAGAGGAGGACGGACACTCCAACCTGAGCTTTCATAGACAAAAAGCGGGACTAAACCCTATCTGAACCGTGAGTTTTCTTGCTTTTAAACGATAAAAACATTAAATTCGTGTTTGACGTTGCTCATCGTGGGTGTCTGAATTAGAAAAAGAACTGAATGGCGGACGTTAGCATTAGCTAGCGAAAAGCGCTAAATGACTAGCGAAACGACAAAACGAGGGCTGAATACAAAATGGCTTCCTGCTCGGCGTTTAAACGCCTTACACAGGGTATGAAACAGAGTGCTGTGCGTCATATATAGTGGATTTTACAGTTAACACTGAACCATTTTGGGATTCCAAGGTTTTGATTAGCTTGCTAGCTTATTCAGATAACCAATGCTCGTCAAAAGCGAGGCCTCGGTCTTTCTCCATCAGTGAAAGACCGCAATGGAAAATTTCGCCATTACAACGCGAAAATATTTTCAGAAATGACCTCAGAAGACGTGTTACGCATGTATAGTTAGTTTAATACAAAGCGAGACCGCATTTCTATACATTCTGCGGGTTTTTTATTTTAAAGCTGGTTAAATTGCTAGTGGCGATTAGCTCGCTAACGTCATTGTAGCCAGCTAACTAGGCTGTGTATCTAGTGCATCGATGAGAGCTGGGCCTTTGGGATTAACGTCACGACTCGAGTAAATCGTTCTGTGCTCTCGAAACGCGAGAATATCTCAACACGAGGCACTGATGGGTTAACATCATGGCATTATGGATGGTAGATGAAGTATTTTGTGAAGGATTAGGGGTCGGATTGCTAGCTTCTCATGTCAGTAGCTGCTTATATCCTGTAAGGTGTGCAGGGCGCTCCATCCTGTTCATTAGCAAGCGAAGAGAAAAACGGATAACGGAGGCGTTGGATTTAAGTGGGTCGTGTCCTAATTAGCTCATCTTTAATATTTGCTTTAGGAAATAACTCTTACATGAGAGCGGAAATGGAAATTGTCCTCGATTCCGCTCTTTCCTCTGCATTGATCTCCACAAAAATGGATAGTATGTTGGGAGGGGGGAATCGTTTATTATATATTTACCAGCGCATAATGTTATTTCTAATCAGGATTCACACTTTAAAGGGGTTCTGGTCATAATGATCTATGAGGAAGTGTGTATATGAAAGAGAGAACACGCCACACCACTCCCCAGTTTTGTTTGGTTTCCCCTGTTATCTGTGATCAGGATCAAGAAATCATCATTCATCCTTCTAAGGCTCTCAATCTATCAAAGGCCAGACTTCTAATCTAAAATTTACCTTGCTTTCACTAAATTACCACTAGATGGACCTCACCAGACACCTTGGGAAAACACCTAAGCAGTATAACAGTAGCTGTAAAATCAATATCAGTTCATTTAAAAGAAATTTAGCAAGATGCTGCAATCTTGACAGCTCGGTTTTAACGCCGTTTATTGTGTCCGTTCTCGCAGTCTGACGATGGACAAGAGCGACCTGGTGCAGAAAGCCAAGCTCGCCGAACAGGCGGAGCGCTACGATGACATGGCCGCCGCCATGAAGGCGGTGACTGAGGGCGGTGACGAGCTGTCCAATGAAGAACGTAACCTGCTGTCTGTGGCCTACAAGAATGTGGTCGGTGCACGCCGCTCTTCCTGGCGCGTCATCTCCAGCATCGAGCAGAAGACCGAGTCCAACGAGAAGAAGCAGCTGATGGCGCGCGAGTATCGCGAGAAGATCGAGAGCGAGCTGAAGGAAATCTGCAACGATGTTCTGGTAACGCTGGTCATCCTTAACTCAACAGCAATCTTCGTTATTTTGCCATGATTTTTAAACAAGCGGTTCAGCAGGGAGGGGAAGAAGGTTCTTTTCTTATTTGAATGACCTTGTAAATGCTTGTTAACTGTAATTCTTATTAACTGTAATTGTTCTCTTTAGGGACTCCTGGATAAGTATCTCATTCCCAATGCCTCTCCGGCTGAGAGCAAGGTGTTCTACCTGAAGATGAAAGGCGATTATTATAGATACCTGTCTGAGGTTGCATCTGGGGACTCCAAGAGCTGTAAGTTTGAGTTGTTGACAATCCAAAACAATTGGTGTAGCTTCCAATGGCTTAGGGATTTGGGAGACGTACAATTTTGATTTTCTTCACGCAGCTACAGTCGATAACTCTCAGAAGGCCTACCAGGATGCGTTTGAGATCAGCAAGAAAGACATGCAGCCCACACACCCCATCCGGCTTGGTCTGGCTCTCAACTTCTCTGTCTTCTACTATGAGATCCTGAACTCACCCGAGAAGGCCTGCAACCTTGCCAAAACGGTTCGATTTCATGCCAATTGTATTCATTTCCTAAACAGTTACAAAAACGATTGTCTTGTTAAGAAATGAATTTATTTTTCAGGCCTTTGATGAAGCCATCGCTGAGCTTGACACCTTAAATGAGGATTCCTACAAAGACAGCACCTTGATCATGCAGTTACTAAGGGACAATCTTACTGTAAGTTATTTAGTGTGTGTTACATTCCAACTTCAGCTCGCTGTGTTGTAGTATTTTGTAACTTTTTTTGTGTGTGGTTTGTCATTTCTGTAGCTGTGGACGTCGGAAAACCAGGGTGACGATGCAGACGCAGTCGAGGGAGAGAACTAGAGGAGCCACACTGATCTCCAAACACCCGCGCACGCGCA
>JANDJT010000190.1:6137535-6164021 GCA_024331685.1 Stegophilus panzeri | reverse complement strand
CCCCCCCCCCCCCCCACTTATAAATAAATAAATAAATAAATACATACATACATACATACATACATACATACATGCATACATACACAAATGGCTTCCTCTAAAACCATCCCTCCTACCCTGCTTTCCATCCTCCAACCTTTTTCCATCAGCAGCCTGCTCCCTGTACCCACCCTCCCATACTATCGTCACAAGATGCACCCAAAGCAAGACACTCTTGCACAGGCTCCGGGGGCAGGGATTTGAGGGAGGGAGGGTTTGCAGGGTGACGTGTCATTTTCAACAGGTCTGCTCATTTTGTTTGTGAAATTTAACATGGTTGTACTGAATATCAGATCCATATTTGTTAAGTGCATGAGTGTGCTTGAGTATGTGTGTGAGACTGAGTGAGTGTGTGATAGTGTGACTGAGTTGTTCATGTGAGTGTGCGTGTGTGTTTTGGAGTCGGGGGTTATAAACTCTAAAAGTCCTTCCTAATGATTCCTCTTTTTTTCTCCCATGTTTTCCACCTTAGCTGGTTGTGCATTTTCATCCTTATTTTTTGTTACGGATTTTTTTTTTTTTAGTGTAATTCGTCATGGTATTTGCAGGTTTTATTGTATGGTTATTAAACTGGCAGTTTATTTTCACCAAACACTGTAATTTCTTGAGTTTTGTATGGTTTATTATTATTATTATTATTATTATTATTATTATTATTATTATTATTTTGGGACCTGTGATGCTCTGCCTCTCAGCTTGGATTCCTGGTTTCAGTGCTGCAGTTATTCACTGAAATCCCTGTTCAGACACATGGTCAGTGGGCCATTTCATAAAGTAAATGTCTGAAAACTGAATATCAGTATAAAATGTGTATTTATTTATGATGCAATGCACCACACCCCACACACTTATGATGACTGATTATGATAACCATGAGTTTGTGATAAGACTTTAAAATCATCTGGCCAGCATGATTGTCAAGTAGCTGTTTAAGATAAAGATTGTCACTGAAAAAATTAATTGTAAATATAAATAAAAAAATATATATAGTGCAAAGGTATGATGGGTGAAAAACTATATTTTATATACATACATGCATAAACAGCTCTCTCTCTATATATATATATATATAGAGAGAGAGAGAGCTGTTTATGTATGTATGTATATAAAATATAGTTTTTCACCCATCGTACCTTTTTATTTTTATATATATATATATAAAATAACGAGAAGAGATTCGGAAATAAAGGATTGCCGTTCGGACTCGTTGACTTTCCAGCCGCTTTAATATCTTGTTCCGCAATCTCCAACGTTCACTATTAAGGTTGCATCATGAATCCCAAATGGCGTCCTCTAACAATGCACTCTATAGGATAGGAAGTAATGGTCTCTATAGTGCACTGCGCTGACCGATAAGGAACCGGTTGGGATACGGCCTTTTTTCCGTCTCGTTGAACGCTGTTGATACAATCTGCC
Source organism: Stegophilus panzeri (assembly GCA_024331685.1). NCBI lineage: Eukaryota > Metazoa > Chordata > Actinopteri > Siluriformes > Trichomycteridae > Stegophilus > Stegophilus panzeri. Next base: position 6,162,566 of record JANDJT010000190.1, on the reverse strand, counting down.
CTCTAGTGGACAAATATGAGACCGTTAAGATTTATTGAGTGTTTCTCTCTCACACTCACACACTGTTTTTGTTTGTTTGTTTTGTTTTTACAGTGAATTATACAAAAATCACGCCCCTTATAATGCGTATATGTTTCCTATTTTATATTTTTCTGTTAATAAAAGTGTCCAGTACCCGCCCTTTCACACTTAGTCGTGGAACTATTTAACGTCAAGGGCCAATATTCTAAATTGTGACGAAGTTCAGCGAATGGCGGCGGTTTTAATTAGCGGTGACGTCAGCGCGCATTGATATGACGGGTGTTCCAAAACAGTAATCGATCACTCGAACACACACACACAAACAAACAAACAAACAAACAAACAAAATCTTTACCACAGAGTCGCTGCCGCCGCTCTGAAGAAGAAGAAGAGGAGGACGTTTAGTACTATTTGTGTTTCTTACGTTGGAAAAGGTGATTTATTTTAAACAAGCACCAAAGTATTGCTTATAGGCGTTTTCGGTTCAACTGCGGCTAATAACATTAGTTTAACAACATTCAACAACGTTTGCTTTAGTGTCCATTTTATTATAATCTTTTTTCTCAGTGAGCGTTTCAAGTTCGTCTTTTGCCAGAAAGCGTCACTAATTAAATATTTTTAGTATTAAATCCTGTTTAGCAAGCATTTTCATTATATTTGCTTTAATTCAGTGGCGGGAGGTCGTGTTGTCGATCAAATGGAATGGAAGTTAATGGAAACTAGCGTTAATGGCCGCTGACGCTAGCTAGCTACAAACGGTTAATTAATTAACCGATTAATATTGACTGTTATGTATTAATATAGAGGCGAGTACTAATTACAGTATAATCGGTGGGTAATTTATTGGAGACTTCATAGTAGAGATTTAAGTTTTATTTTTAGGCCATAAGAGTTGTGTATAAGGATCACCAGGTAGTCTGACATGAGTTTGTGCGCATGCGCACTGTAGTTTCTCTTCTATAAACTTGTGCTTCATTTATTTTAATGCTTGAGGCCTTTTGTGATCATAAGAATATGAGCTTATCAAAATAGGCTTTCTCTACAGGACAGGTTAACACTAATGTAAATATTTTACCTGTAGTTTTATCCTTTATTCCATTATACCATTTACCATTTTCTCATAAGGTCACAGTAATAAAGTAAGCAAAATAGTAACAAAAAAAAACAACAACCTTGTTGTATTGTTTTATGAAGTTATAATTGTGCTTGGACAGCAGGACAAATCCTTAGAACACCTGTGGTGACTGATCTATTTGTGTACATCATTTATTTGGTATTAATCATAGACAACATCGAACAATTGATTAAACTTTATCCTGTTGAGGTTGTGCAGTGTATGACCTTTTAAAATGTGTGTATAAACCCTGGCAGAGATTTCAAGATGAACAGCAGTGGGCCAGTGTACCCTTTGGCCTCTCTCTATGTGGGCGACCTGCATCCTGATGTTACGGAGGCCATGCTATATCAAAAGTTCTCCCCTGCAGGACCCATCATGTCCATCCGCGTGTGCCGGGATATCATCACCCGTAGGTCCCTCGGTTATGCCTACATCAATTATCAGCAGCCTGCTGACGGTGAGTGCTAGCACTTCCTGCTTGATCTAGGCCTCTAATTATTTAAGTGTAAGCTTGTAATTTTAAACTGTTACAAATGATCTAAATTATATCTATATAGAAGGGGTGTTACAGTTCAAAGTATGAAGAGCAAGTCTGAACATCTCATGGTATTAATCAACCACTTTCATAAAATACAAAAATAAATACACTCAGTATTTGTCGTGCTGTTAAGCTGAGAGTGTCTGTGCATTTTTAATGCTTTTTATCTGCATTTTGAAAGTCAACAGTGAGGTAACCATCCAATCAACACCTTGACTTACTGTGAAATCATGACACTGTAACACCCATATTATATAGATTCGCCTCTAATTAAAGAGTAGATTACAGAACATTTGAGTTTTGCTAGGAGAAAGCATCAAGACTTTGATACCCCGTGTCTGAAAATGGCTCTTTTCCAAGATGGAATCTTTTATAGTATTAAGGTCACCAGTTTTCAAGATGAGTTAACTGACTCAGAGCTATTGTTCTGTTCTGCTGCAGCTGAATGTGCTTTGGATACGATGAACTATGAAGTGATAAAGGGTCGTCCCATCAGGATCATGTGGTCGCAGCGAGACCCTTGTCTGAGGAAGTCTGGAGTGGGGAACATCTTCATCAAGAACATGGACGAGTCGATCGACAACAAGGCACTTTATGACACCTTCTCTGCTTTTGGCAACATTTTGTCATGTAAGGTCAGTGTCAAACAAGCTTCCATTTCAAGTATTTAGCTCAAGTAAAATTTAGGCTAAGACAATAACATGGGTAATTTTAAGAACACATCGTTTATTACTTTTGTCCTCACCAAAACATGTTTAGTACATGAAGCATCACGCCACATGAAGAGTGGAAAAGGACTGCAAATGCTAGCGTGGCCTTTCAGATTTACCCATGTTGGTGTGAAGTAGGCTTTGATGGCCTGAATCTCTAAAGCTTCTTCATAATAAATAATAAGGAGATGTATAAAGAGAAAAAATTATTGGATACATCATGATATCCTTAAAAAAAATTCTACATTGGTTTACAGATGTCCAAGTCTGATGTAAAAATGTATATAATTTATGATGAATCATGTGAAACAAGTCATAACAAAAGTATTTTCTCATTCTCTATTCTGTACTAATTGGGTGGCGAAACATAAAGGCACAGGCTAGCAGGTGCACTATTTTGTATGTTAGAAGATCGACAAACTCGGATCTGTACCCCAGAATCAATCGTGTTATATCTTTGGGGGTCTAAAGATTCCCACCCCTATTAAATATATACTATTAGTGTTTTTAAATGTAATTGTGTACATTACAGTTCAAACATTGCAGTATTATGATGATTAAACACATTTGTCATAATGTGTTTGTTGACAGGTGGTATGTGACGAAAATGGCTCGAAAGGTTATGGATTTGTGCACTTTGAGACACAGGAGGCAGCGAAGCGAGCCATTGACACTATGAACGGCATGCTCCTGAATGATCGCAAAGTGTAAGTGCTGAGTCTTTATGCACTTTGGTCTACTTGCACACCAGGCCACTCCTTAAACCAGTGTTTGTACAGATATGCAAAAGATGCTTAATTTTCAAAACTGGCATTAATTTTCAGCTGCATAAATGACTGGGAAAGTCTTGTTTTTTCATTATAAGCAGACTAATAAGAGAGGCATTCGGTAGTTGCAAAATTAACTACCGAGCATAAATCTTATTCAGAATTAGAAGATTAAAATTAATATCATGCCCCATTACCTCCCTCAGCTAGTTGAACTTGAGTTGGCTAGGTGCAAGCCATGATTACAGCAAGGTCAGTTTAACATTGTAAGTTCTACAAGAACATAAACAATATCTTGACCCTTTTTATAATAGCCTCCAGAGTAATTGGTGACAGCTGACAAGCTCGCATAATGCATGCATCTGCACTCATAACCTACCATGACTTATTTACAATAGAGACTTGCCTACAGCTTATTCTTTAAGCCAGATCCATATAATTTTATATTGAGCTTTAATGTCGATCTGCATTGGAGTGTGAAGTATGTTTAGAAAATGCATAAGTTGTATGAACACTGTTTGACCTATTAAGTACAACCCCAATTCCCAAAAAGTTGGGACGCTGTATAAAATGTAAATTTAAAAAATCTCATAAACCCATGTTATTCACAATAGAACATAGAAAACATGTCAAATGTTTAAACTGAGGGAATGTGCTATTTTAAGGAAAAAAGGTCATTTTGAATTTGATGGGTGCAGCACGTCTCAGAAAAGTTGGGACGGAGCAACAAAAGGCTGGGAAAGCAAGTGTTACTAAAAAGAAACAGCTGAAGGTTAATTGGCAACAGGTCAGTAACATGATTGGGTATAAAGAGTATCTTGGCAAGGCATAGACATTCAGAAGTAAAGATTTTACTTGATTTAAACATTTGATATGTTTGTTCTATTGTGAATAACACATGGGTTTGAAATTTGCAAATCATTGCATTCTGTTTTTATTTTCATTTTACATACATACCTGCAAACTAGTCGCTTTTTGGCGAAATTCGCCGTTTTGAATCAAAATATGTCATTTTTACGTGAATCGTGTAGATCCAAAGAGGTTTTTTTGGGGGGGTGAAACTGGAAGCAAAATAAGGGCCCGTTCTTTTATTCGTTATATTAAATGTAGACGCGCTCATGCTATGCGACGTGCTCGTTTTTCGAGATGGAAAATCCCAACTTTTCAGAATTCCGCAAGCACACCACAGGTCATTTGACAAGAACCAACCAATCAGCTTCACCCTTTCTCTTTGTCCACTCTGAAATAGGCTTTGAATCTCAAGGAGCGGTTGGATTAGTTGGTGAAATTCTCCGTGTTTTCTATGTGCTTGAAGGGTGGGGTGCGCTCAAACACGACGTTTTTTGTCTCCATAACTAAACCTAGTAGCAGAGCTTCTGCAAGGGATTTGCGCTGCTGTAAATCCATCCTGTGTTAAAACTTCCTCGTCGCTTAGCAACGGCAGACACCACGGGAGCGCAAGCGTTTTCCACGCGTTTTTAGGCGCTAAATGTGAATGGCCCCTAAACCTCACAAGAATCAGAAATCCGACTGTAAACTTTAACTTTGTGACTTTAAACTGAAAATATATATTAGCCGTATAATTTAATCTTGAATTTCACAGTACATGTCTTTCTTTCTACATGTATCTGGATTCCATATAAAGTTTTGTCGGACATTTTAAATCTCGTAAAGAGCGGGAGGCAGAGTTTGGAGCAAAGGCCATGGAGTTCACCAATGTTTACATCAAGAACTTTGGAGACGATTTTGACAATGAGAAGCTGCGCGGTATCTTCTCTGAATTTGGTAAGAAAATCATAAATCCACTTCTGATATGATTATGATTTGGCTGATGTGTTCAAGAGTTCCTTTAACAGTCACATTTAAATTGTAGACCGTTAAAAGGTTTAGTAGTCATATACGTATAAATAGTTTTCGACCTGAGACAAGCAGGTTGTGTGTGGAGGCTATTTGTTATGCATGCCCTAAACATCATTGCTGTGTGACAGACATTCAGTGCTGTAACTAATTGATGTCTGTACTGCTGCTGATGTTGAGATTCCAAATATGTTTGCATGTGCTATAGTTAAGCATTGAGGTGTGCTGCATCACAGCGAAGTATGTTGTTTAAACATCCATATCAGCTTTTGTTTCAAGAATGTCAGTAGTAAGTAGGATTATTTTTGTTGGACCTACTTGTCTGCAGGGCATCTACAAATAAAAATCGAATAGCTCAGACGCAATCTTCTTTTCCCGGGTGCCCAAGTTACTGATTTATTCACCCCTGCTTTTTTTTTTTCTTCTTTTAATGATTATTTAAGTAGTGAAAAAATATGTAAAAACAATGCATGCTGTAGGTGACATGCAGGCTAAAAGTGGAACGTGAGGCAAATGTGCATTTTTGCTTTTTAAAATTCCATGAAAATTTGAATAGTATCCTTGTAGTGAAATCTGGTCTGCCTTCCCTACTCTCTCTCTAGTGTTTTCTAGCTCTGTAATCAGTACATGACTCTAACCATCGCTGCTTTTGAGTGATTTCACAGGTAAGACCCTGAGTGTCCGTGTGATGACTGATGAAAAGGGGCGTTCTCGTGGCTTTGGCTTTGTGAACTATGAAAACCATGAGGATGCACAGAAAGTAAGGGGCACCACAGAGCTGTCATGCGCGAATGTTGCTGAGCATCTTGAAAACTAAAATCGATCCTCTAGATTACCTAACTTGTTTGCAGGCAGTAGCTGAGATGAACGGAAAGGAATTGAACGGACGAGTTCTGTATGTGGGGCGTGCTCAGAAGAGACTGGAGAGACAGTCCGAACTCAAACGCAGGTTCGAGCAAATTAAGCAAGAACGCTTAAACCGATACCAGGTAAAAACATGCAAGCTGTTTGAACATAAGACTCAGCACCGGTTTAAATATTTATTTATTTATTTATTTATTTATTTTTAATTTTTATTTTTTTATTTTTTTATTTTTTTAGTAATATGATGCCATGGTTTTTTTTTTGTTTTTTTTTTTTTAATAAATGTTTGGCTGCAGGGGGTGAATCTGTACGTGAAGAATCTGGATGACGGCATTGATGATGACAAACTGAGAAAAGAGTTTGCCCCCTATGGCATGATCACCAGTGCTAAGGTATCAAAATTGTATTAAATAAATTTATTTATTTATTTATTTTTAAATGTTCCTGTTTCAAATTGTATAAACAAATGTTGGAAATAAACACTGGCTTGACATCAGTATTTTTTTTCAGTCTGCTTTTAATGGTTGACACATTGTGAAATGCATGGTTTTTTTTTGGGCCAGGTGATGACTGAGGGAGGTCACAGTAAAGGCTTTGGCTTCGTTTGTTTCTCATCTCCTGAGGAGGCCACTAAAGCTGTGACTGAGATGAATGGCCGGATCGTCAGCACTAAGCCTCTGTATGTGGCCCTGGCCCAAAGGAAAGAGGAGCGCAAGGCCATACTCACCAACCAGTACATGCAGAGACTGGCCAGCGTGAGAGCCATTCCTGGCCCTGCCATGCCTACTTACCAGCAGAGTTCTGGCTACTACATGCCTTCCATACCTCAGGTGGGCAAATGACGGTGTTGGAAATTAGTGATTGAGGCATCATATCTGCTTAAAATGAAAGTGTTCTCAGAGTTCACTTTTTTTTGCTGCTTCTTCTTCTTCTTCTTCTTCTTCTTAACAGCCTCAGGGACGTGCCTTCTACAACACTGTACCAAATCTACGACCAGCACCACGCTTTGCTGCCCAAGCCCCAAGACCACAGGGTAGGTAGACAAGTGCAATGTATTATTTCTCCAGGTAGAGAAGTCTAATGTCTTATTTTTTTTTCATGGAAATTAAGGTTGTGTTTTTTGGGTTTTTTTAATTTTTTTTTTTAGTTTTTTTGCAGGGATGAAGGGATGATTTGTAGGTGTGCATGTGGGTGTGTAAACAGTTGTTCTAACATCTGCTCTCTGATTGGCCATGCTAGCTCCTTACTTTGCTCAGACAATGAGGCCAGCAATGCCGCGCAGGACCTCCACCCCCATCAGCACTGTGCGCCAGGCCTCCACCCAGGCTCCAGGTGTGAACACCCAGAGAATGGGTAAGAAAATGTTTGGGGGTGGTACAGACAAGGCTTGATAGGAAATTTATTTTGAATGATTAAAGTGGTGTCTGGAGAGTCTTACTGGTTTAATATTGGCTGCTTAAATGCCACTTAAATGCCACTTCTGTAATGTATAGAACAGTTCTGTGACATATAGACATCATGCATGTTTGCCCTGCTGCCACAAGTAAAATGTCACTGCCTCTTTATTGATCTTGAAGTGTTCATTTGAGAGCAGTGCAACTAAATGTTTACTTAAAGACAATGTGAAGAGTGTTTTGTCTTGCGATATGAGGAATTTCCAATTGAAAAGGCATATTTGTGTGGGCAAAAAAAAAAAACAAACAAAAAAAAAAACCCTTTATCGGCCAATACCGATTATTGGCCAATGCGTCGGTGCATCTCTAATAGCTCTAATGTAGCCCTGATAAACATGTTTCACTTTCTTAATTTAAACCCCTATTCATGTTTTGTTGCTCTGCCCTGAAAGTCAGACAACATGGGCTATTACAGTTTACATTTACGTTTATGGCATTTGGCAGGCACCCTTATCCAGAGCAATGTACAGAAGCTAATTATGAAATTAAAGGCAAAAACCTTGCCTGACAAATGTGCTGTTATGAAACAACCCATTGTTCCTTGTTTTGTGTATTGGCCTATATTGTACTTTGGGTCTTGTAGTGGAAAATATTTTAAATGTTTCTCTGTCCAGCTCACATCGGGACTCAGACAGCAGGTGGGCGAACTGTGGGAGGTCCTATGATGAGGGGCGTCTCTCAATACAAATACTCAAGCGGGGTTCGAAATGTTCAACAGGTCATCACTGTACCAGCTTCTATTCCACAGCAGGTAATGCACATCTATGCATGCAAATATGCAGAGCACCTGCGTTATCTCAGAAAAAGGCAAGCATGGCTGTTGAAGCATTTGTAAATACTATGGCTGTTGATTTTGAATGCAGTGAAATATTAATTGAATGTGGCTCATAGAATAGTAATATTCCCTTGGACTATTTGATATGGTTCATAATTCTGCATGAGGATCCCACCTCTGTTTATTTAATCTGTACATATTTTCCATCTTTCAATCAGATTGATGCATTTTGTAGTTGTATACACCCATCTTTATTTTTTTGTGAGTTTAAAAAAAAAAAAAATTGTTTAATGCTTCACCTTTTGATCACCTAATTGTCACCTTGTTAAGGGAGCAACAAAGTCAAATTCCTTGTAAGTGAACTCTACACTTGAGTTGGCTTGCCTGAGAGGCATTAAATTTTCAGCCTTATTCTGTCTGAGAAAATGTTATTTTGTAGATGGTGCCTTCTGCAGTTATGGAGCCTGCAGTTCATATAAAAGGTCAAGGGCCCCTTACTCCATCCATGTTGGCAGCCGCACCCCTTTTGGAGCAGAAACAACTACTGGGTATTTCTCTCTTTCTCTGTCTATCTGGTCCTCGGAAGTTTGTGAACCCTTTAGAATTTTCTACATTTCTCCATAAATATGACCTAAAACATCAGATTTTCACACAAATCCTCAAAGTAGACCACAAGAACGCAATTAAACAAATGAGACAAAATATTATACTTCATTTATTTATTGAAGAAAACGATCGAATATTACAAATCTGTGAGTGACAAAAGTATGTGAAACTTTGCTTTCAGTATCTGGACCAAACAGACTCCAAACAGACATTTAACATTGTCCAACTCGATGAGCATTGCAACAGTTGTCAGTCACCTAAAGCCTACCTCTCAGGGACTGTATGTCAGTGTGTGTGACTCTTGTGCAGGTGAACGTCTGTATCCACTGATCCATGCCCTGCATCCGAACCTCGCAGGCAAGATCACTGGCATGCTGCTTGAAATAGATAATTCTGAACTTCTACTCATGCTAGAGTCTCCAGAGTCATTGCAAACCAAGGTATTCATAACTGTCAGAAGCAATACCTGACTACTGAAAATGTGCCTTTTATCAGTGTTATTCCTTTGCAATTGCATATTTTATTTATTTATTTATTTTAATCAACAACATATTTAGGTTGAGGAGGCAGTGGCTGTTCTTCAAGCTCATCAAGCAAAGGAAGCCTCACCTAAGAAATAGGAGACGTTTATGCAGGTAAGATGCCACATAAGCACACTGAACATCAATATTTAACATCTTGAAATATATACAGAACCCACTGGTATAATCAGGTTGCAGTGCAAACTCTGTTTAAATGTTTAAAAGTTTAAACATTGATACAGCTGGTGTAAATATACATGCTCAAATTTTACAGCGGTGATGCAATGGGCTCTGTAGCGAGATTTCCCTGTTTGACTACTGGGGGAAACCCCGTAGTGTTTGTGTCTGTACACTAACCTCGGTTTACATGTCAACACTTCCTCCTCTGCATTTACCAGTGTCCACTGCTGTTCTGTCAGCTCTGAAAAAGTTGTCCCTCTAGCTCCAACACACTGTTTGGAGTGCAGCTGTTGAGCCAAGTTTGTGAGAATCATAACATTTGCAGTCATAAATATTTCCTGACTTATCCAAAGCCGTAGTTTGTCCGTCTTGATTGCCAGAGACCTTACATTAGCTAGAAATAAGCTAGGTAGTGCAGGTCAATGAGGGTTAGCCTTTAGCTTAGCCCGCAGGTCTCTGCGTTTTCCCCGTCTTTTGTTTATGGTCTCCGCGTCGACGCCTGCTACCCCCTGTCGGATTGGTTGACTTCCCTGAGTGTGGTGTTCTGATAATCTTCGTAGGTAGCTGGTGGGAGTAGAATCCATTGTCTAATGCAGTGTCCGTGCATCAAAGTTTTATATCCAAAAGTTACTCTCTATATGCATAGTTGAATTGAACAATGTAACACAAAACCGCTAAAGAGATTATCGATATTTTGCAAATACTAGTTGGACACAGAGCATAATTTTGCATTTAACGCGATGGCCCACTGGAGCTTTAAGCAATTAATTAGTGCAAATAAATCTGTTATGGTTAGTTACACACATCCTTTGAAGTGATGGAAAAGCACCACGTGCTGTCATGATTATTTAAGAGACAGTGTCTTCTCATAGGATAAGAGCACACAATCTCATGAATAATTGACACAGATGTGTCCTTGAAGTACTATAGTACATTGCCACATCACAGGCAGTGACACCTTGTTGATTTTAAACCCGGAAGACGAAAATAGCGGAAAAAAAGATCAAAATGAACCAGTTTTTTCCTACGATTAAAATTAACGGTTGCTAACATTCTTTTATGATGTGCAACACGAACACCTCAGTTAAAATCTCAGAGCATGTAGTTTAATGTTTCATGGCTCTTTTAACAGTATGTTTAGGAAAGTGAGAGCGCTAGCTGGCTACTGCTAATAAGCAATGACTTTAAATAAATTATTGAGATGCAGCGAATGGATTACTCGGGTGACCAGAAATGACTCGAGGGATGAGGATTTTTACAGTGGCGCTTGAAAGTTTGTGAACCCTTTAGATGTTTCTATATATCTGCATAAATATGACTTAAAACATCATCAGATTTTCACACAAGTCCTAAAAGTAGACAGAGAATCCATTTAAACAAATGAGACACAAATATTATACTTGGTCATTTATTTACATATCTGTGATTGGCAAAAGTGTGTGAACCTCTAGGATTAGCAGTTCATTTGAATGTGGATTGGAGTCAGTTGTTTTCAATCAATGGGATGACACTGGTGTGAGTGAGTGCCCTGTTAATGTTTAGTTAATGTTTTGGAATGGCCAAATCAAAGTCCTGACCTTAGTCCAATAGAAATGTCGTGGAAGGACCAGAAGCAAGCAGTTTGTTGAGGAAGCCCACCAACATCCCATAGTTGAAGCTGTTCTGTACTGAGTAACGGGCTAAAATTCCTCCAAGCTGATATGCAGTACTGATCAACAGTTACCGGAAACGCTTACCTGCAGTTGCTGCACAATGGGGTCACACCAGATACTGAAAGCAAAGGTTCACATACTTTTGCCACTCACAGATATGTTATCTTGGATTATTTTCCTCAGTAAATAAATGACCAAGTATAATATTTTTGTCTCACTTGTTTTAATTGGGTTCTCGATCAGATTTTCAAACAAGTCCTAAAAGTAGATAATGTTTTGGGTCATTTATGCTGATAAATTCTAAATGGTTCACAAACTTTCAAGCACCACTGTTCATGTTGGAGCCAGAAAATACAAAAAGAACTTAACCAGCAACAGGAGGAAGAGAGCAATTGTAGGTCTTCCAAAACTACCCTGAGACAAATAACTGCAATTAAACAATGCTAGTAGCTACCGTAATGTTAGCTAGCAGTTATGTTTATCTTTGTGCTGGCTGTCTTACTAGTACCTACGTGGGTAGAGACCGGTTTAGTGTTTGTAAACAAATAGAATTTTCTAACCTGGTCAAAATATTACACACCCAGCTAAATGAGCTACTTGGTTATATCTATCTATTAAGAATTTTATTTAGGACTCGCTGACATTAGGTTAAATGTTTTCCACTTAATATGGATTACCACTACAAGAAAGGGCGTGCTATTCGTCTAAAGTAACACTTGTTAGTTTTAATGGTGTAACTCTAGAAGATTCTTGTAGTTCGGCATCCTGTTAGTTGCTAAATGATGCTAAGCGGTGCTCTAGCCTGCAGTGACTGGACATTTATGTACATCTCATAAAAATGCCATGCGTTTATACTAGAGAGAAATAAATGTAGATACTTGATACTTACAACTTCATTGTTCATGGGCGTGTTACATTTTATTTTACAATTAAAACTTCAGGGACATGTAGACATGTTCTGTAAGCTGATCAAAGTTAGACGACTAAATGTCTGTTGTTGTAATTCAAAATTTCAAAGTGCTGTATAATTGGTATACACTGTTAAAAGTAGATTGAGGAATGCTGTATGTTGTGATCTTTTACTAATTTTTTTATTATTATTATTTATTGCAGGCATGATCACTGAAGGTCCATGGATTTTGCAGAAGGAGAAAAAGGGGGTGTAATAAAAAAATAAATATATTTAAAAAAAAGATTAGTGGTGGGGGAGGGAGTAATGTAGACACTTCAAAGGCAATGGCACTTTTGTGAGTAGCTTTTACTCATGTCAGTACTGCTCTGCACTATGTTATGTTAATTCTGAGTTTTGTTATAAAAAAAAAAAAAAAAAAAGGAGGGGAAAAGAGAGGAAAAATGCAAAAAAAAAAAAAAAAAAATGACAAGGGAAACAAAACAAAACTCTGTTGTGCATTAAAAATATTTTGACTTACCCACAACCAAATTGTCATTTTGTCTATTATATTGATGTTTTCATTGGGGTGAATGAGGCTTGGCTTCCATACTCTTTTGAGTGATACTGGTTCCCAAAACTGCATGGAGTAATGTTCACAAGTGAATACTGAGGGTTAAATTTTCCTTTTGAGATTTGTGTTTCTTGATTGATGAATGATGCAAGTGTGTTTCTCAACAGGTTCATTTGGAAACTGCCCATGTGTTGGTGTTGTGTGTTTTTTGGAAAAAAAAAACATGTAAATAAATGTTGGCAAGATCGATGCACACATTATTTAGATGAACGGTCATTTAACTGAATGTGTATTACATAAAAAAGCTGAAGCAAGTCCCATAATCCCTTTACCTCACAAAGTTGCATTATTTTGAGTTGATTCTGTTCTATTTTGAGACGAAAGACACAGGGATTGCACAGTGAAATGTAAGACGTGATGGCAAACAAAACGATTCAAGTTTCATTGTTTATTCAAGAACTAAAGTCAATATTTGAACAGAGCACTAAATGCTGTACAACTCGCTGGTGCTTTTTGTAAAACCGGCATTTCATCATAACATCCCATGATCACCACAGTGTGACACAGGTCTCACTTCCTTGAATGCAGAAATGTGTTGAGCAAGAAAAGAAACCAAGTATGTCAAAGTTAATCCCGCTGTGTGGGCTTTCATGTGACTATCCAGTAAATGTGTTAAAGCTTGTTCAAATATGACTGTTCTAGTAAATTCCAATGAGTATATTTTTCTCAACTTTATTTAAAATGACGTATGGAGGTTATATTCATGCTTTACTTGTCTGTGTTATTATTTAATTGAGTTAAATTCATGCTACTAGCATGACCATTAATAATCGGTGTCCTTTAACTTTAGCCCTGGTCTTAAAGTAATATGCTGACTAGTTTGGTCACATTGTTCAGGTGTTGACGTCAGCATAGTGTCTCATTTCAGACCTATAGTTTGATGCTTGTGGCTTTGCGCAGGCAGAGCAGAGCCTCAGGGGCCACATCGTGAGGGTTGATCTTGTTCGCCTCCAGCCGCAGAACACGCAGGTTTGAGTAGTTGGCCATGTTTATAACTCGACAGAAACTGCTGACTGAGAACTCTGAGGAAGGGGGGGAAACATTTTGGATGCATTTTAGCAAGTGTAATCAAATAGCTTTTGTGATCAACCCTTTTGTATTGTTTACTGGATACTAAACCAGTGATCTGAAAGAGTTAATGTCTTTTACACATTGACACATCTGTTTTGTAAAAGCATTATTTCTCATGACATGAAAAACTTTCCATACAGACACTGGTGTTCCCAGTGTCTGTATGGAAACACACACACACACACACACACACAAAAAGCACCTTTTGTTGTGGTTTTTGTTTTTGTTTTTTCCCCCAATGACTCTTAAATGCATTAGGCCAAACATTGAGAAAGTAACTATTTAAACATGCATGTCTAATACATACAGTAATTTACATATTTCAGTCACCTAATATGCTGCCAATATACTTAATGTGGCCTTGAAGGGTGTTTCTCATACCTTTGATGCAATTGGCCTGAAGGTAGAGGACCTGCAGACGTGTGCTGACGGTTGGAATCTTTTCCAACTTGTTGTAGGACAGATCCAGCTCCATGAGCGTGCTCACATTAAAAGTATTGGGTGGGATTCCAGCGTCTGTGAGCCGATTGTGTGAGAGGCGCATAAAGCGCAGCTCAGGCCGCTTCTTCACGAAGTCCACGGGGACAGAGGAGATGTGGTTGTGGTCGAGGTACAGCTGACTCAGCTTGGGTGGAAGGTTCTTGGGAATCTCTGATAACTGATTCCCACGTAAATCCAGAAAGCCAAGTGAGGCCAGTGACTCTACAGCATCGCCGAGATCCTGAATGGCATTATAATGGAGATGCAAAGCTTTTAGATCATTCATTCCACGCAAGAACCCAGGAGCCACGGAAGTGATGGCATTGTGGTCCAAGCGCAGGTCCTGAATGCAATGAGGAAGTCCTTCTGGGATGTGCTCAAGTTTGTTGTGCTGCAAGAACAGGTGCTCCAGTTTGGACAGCTTGGCAAAGACCTAATAAGATAAAATAAGTCGATTTTACCATTTGCAGATCTTTGTTAAGCTTTGCATTTTCAAAGAGAGAGACAGGAAATGACTACATGAAATAGTATTTACAAATTTTTGCCACAAATGCATCCTGCTTGTGATACAAATGCTTTTATCTTTTATGGTTGCCTGCGAGACTTTCAACTTCCTGTTTTAAAAAAAAAAAAAAAAAAAATCCTTACAGATTATTGTTCAAAGTGTAAAAATGAAAAAGTCAATTAGTATAATTATGGACTGGCTTGTGCCTGGGACTGTTCTGCTGTACTGACCTTGCTGCTGATTTTGTCAGATCTCAGCTGGTTCATATGCAGGATGATCCAGACAATCTCAGTGGCATTGTCAAAAACCCCATCAGTGATTCCGGTGATCCGGTTGTTTTGGAGGTACACGTACTTCATGCGTGAGGGCACAAAGGGCACATGCTGGAGGTTGCGGTTGTTGCAGTACATGGCGTTAGGGTAGGCAGGAGGGCATTCGCACTCCAGGGGGCAGTCCAGTGCTTCAGAGTCATCTTGTGCGTGAAGGGAAGCGTAGTAGTTGCCATGATTTGGGCTGTAGCTGTAGGCTCGACTGCGCAGGTAGTTAAGCCAGGTAAGGGAGTCGGTGTGAGCGATGGCAAATTGCACAAGCCTCGCCCACAGCAAAAACATACTCCACATGATCACTAGATGTGGTGAAAGGGTCTTGATGGACGATTCACTTTTTGTCTGTATGAAATAATGGTAAAAAATTGACTGCACTCAATCATGGTGCTTGAAAGTTTGTGAACCCTTTAGAATTTTCTACATTTCTGCATAAATATGACCTAAAACATCAGATTTTCAGTCCTAAAAGAGAACCCAATTAAGCAAATGAGACAAAAATATTATACTTGGTCATTTATTTATTGAGGAAAATGATCCAATATTACATATTTGTGAGTGGCAAAAGTATGTGGACCTCTAGGATTAGCAGTTAGTTTGAAGGTGAAATTAGAGTCAGATGCTTTCAACAATAGGATGACAATCGGGTGTGAGTGAGCATCCTGTTTTATTTAAAGAAAGATATATTCACGAAGCAGCTCAGCTTTCTGTACTCCAGCACAAGAGAAAAATAGAACTTTTTGTTATCTCTTGTTCATATAGTGATGCATGGTCAGCCAAGAAGCAACTGTTTTTGCAACTCATTTCTGGCCCCTGAAATGCTGGGACAGACTGATTCTTCTATCCTTCCCATGCTATATATAGAATTAAACTTGCCGTTCTACTCTTTAACAATGTATAGATCTCACCATCTCAAGTCAGAACAGAACAGAACTCCATACATTAAAAACATGGGTAGATACAAATATGTACATGTCTGGACAGGCAGGATAAATTCTAAATCCTGTTTGTGTTAGATTTTTTTCTTGTTTTTTTCTTCTTTTTGTGTATTGTATGCAGGCAGGGTGTGTTTTGGCCTGAGGGTGGTTTTCTGATACAGGTGTGCAGAGTGATTATCCCAGCTCAGAATGCTGCATGAAAGCACTACAATGGCCATCTGATGGAAAAACTCAATTTTTCAAAACGCAAGTGTAATTAAGTTCTCTGACTCTGGATGTATACTTTGTTGTATTTGTTTTTCTTTGTGCTGTTGTTATTTCAGGATTTCAAATTAAACATCATTGCTAAGTCATTTTATGCTTGATGTAAAATAAGTAAAGGAAACAGTTCAGGATGTGGTGTTCAAACACAATTCAAACACTGTGGTGTTTATAGGGTTATTTCTCAATAACACCATATAACAAAGAGTTTTATTCCTCTTGTACCACAGCAACTTGCCAACTATTACAATTTTCATTAATTAAAGAACAACTTTCATCCTTTTTTTATGCTTTTACATAAAGGTATACTCTACCTCACTCACAGGAAACTTCAACTTATAAATGATTCGTCTCGGTGAGAGGTTTTACTATAGAAGCGATAATGTATTAGAACAACTGCATTAGTATGAACCTTGCAGCAGAAACCATTGTCAGAGCTGCTGTTATAGAATATTAATCAACACCTTTAGACCAATCAGAGTTGAGAATTTAACAGCACTGGGTTACAGTTTCATCGGAAATCCTCTTTATCATAACGGCCCGGTTCTATAATAAAAAGCATAAAACATTTTGTGTGTGTGTGTGCGATACAGATCTAGTTTGAAGGTCTAGCGGTTGATCTCACCATAGTATACTATTGGAGTATAAGAACTGTGGAGTTTGTTTATTTATTTATTTTTGTCAATTTAAATTGTAGAATCACTTTTGTAAAGGACTGATTATCGGTTTGATTTTGAAATCTTAAGACAAGCTTACAGTGAACTTTATGATGCAATTTGGCTTGGAGAATCACATTTAAAAACGAGCTACCAATACCTAAACAAGAGGATAAATAATTTTCACTCAACAAAACCACTACATTGATACTGACTTGGTTAATTCAACAAAATCTTCAAGCAGCTAGAGAATGAGCTACACCTACCTCTGACTGCAGTGTGGTTTCTGCCCCAATCTCCCCTCGTGTGACTGAAACAGAGTGAGGACGAGGCTGAGAGGTGGTGAATAAAAGGGGGTGTACTGGCATGGCATCTTTAAATGCTTCTTTCTAACTGCACATTACGAGAGATAATTACACACACACTTCGACTTGCACATTGTGTTTTACACTGTTGATACACACATAATTCAGATATAAAAAGAGTGAAAAAGACTGCAATGACTTAGAGTTGATTAGAATTTATTATTCAAGCATGCATTATTTATTGTAATGAGAAGTATCAAATGGGAAAAATACAATTTTTTTAATCTGGGTAGATCACAAACCTTAGCTACCTAGCTAGGCAAAAATGACCTAGCTTTTCCGCCAGTTGAAATTTGTCACAGTAAACTTGCTTCGTTAAACTTGATGCTATAATTTATTAAAACTAAGGATAACATAATAATGTAAGAAATGGAGAGGGAAAAAAAATTAAATATAGCCAAATAAGGTTTTGCTTCGGGTAATTGCTTCTGGTACTGTACGTAGCTTTACAGTACAGTTGGATATCTGTGAAACACGTTGAATACAGGATTTCCCTGTAGAAATAACAGAAATTCATATTCATAAAAGGTGGTGTAGATGTTAATCGAGAAAATCTGTAAAGAATTATGCAAATATTACTGATCATCATTTTTGATGATTTTGCTATTATGAACCCACGATATAGACTATTTGACTGTTTGATACACATGGAAAGCATGTAAAACTCCACAGAAACGGCTCGGAATCGATTATGATCTCAGGTTACTGTCTTTATGATGTTTTTGTGCATGTTCTCGCCATGTCCAGGTGGCTTTACCTCTGGGTTTTCGTGTGTGTGTGTTGCTCTGTGATGAACTGGCATACAGAGTATATTCCCACCTCATATCCAGTGCAACATCCTTGCGATAGACTTTGGATTCACCCTGACCAGGATAAAGCGGTTACTGAAGAAAGATGAATGACAATTGAGGCAATGAATAAACATTTATAAAAACCTGCCTACATTTCTTTGTCTTAAGGCTATCTTGTAAAGTGATTGCATGTAGCCCATGTTCCATACACTCATACAGACCACAAGCACACACTGGCATACCTCACATCATTACTCCTATTGTAGCTTATCTATCAACACACACGTACTCTATTTGGAAGCTCTTTGACAAAAATTTCAACGCTGCACAAAATAACTGGGTTCTGTGTCCTGGAGCCATGCGAATATGAATGCCATGTGTGTTTGAAGGCAATACACCTGCTCTTTAACAACCTTCCTTTCCAACCTGTCAGGATGGAGACAAGGGCCTTATCATTAGCCCAGCACACGTTTGTTTGTGTTTATGAGGAATTTGGCCAGGATCTGCGGTGGTGTGTACATGCGTGACTGTCTGTTGCTGGATGCTAATAACCACCCATGCTTCCAATCTGCTTTCAATCCAGCATCAGCACTATTAATACCAAAAAAAAGTTATAGTAACAAGGAAAATTAATGAGCACTTGTAGCCTTTGCCATTGGTTTATTGCCTTCCTCAGTTACAGGTTCAAACTTTTTCTCGACCTTATCGTTGTTGTTTTTTTCTTGCTTTTATTTCTTTGTTAATTCTGTTCTTCCTCTCAAACACCTCCCTCTCTCAAGGATGTCAAGGAATGAAAATTGCTGACTTCAAGCTGAAAGGAGGGCTTTGTGTACATTGTGTCTCACAGAGTGAAACTTAATGGCTCACAGATAAACCACTGAGGTCTTGGTGGGGGAATGTCTCACATTCGAGTCATGCTGTAGGCTGGTACTGATTTTATGTATGTTTCTGTAGTGAATTTCTAGAGTAACACAATAATAGACAGTTAAGAGTCAATAACATAGTCATCCAGCATACACACAAATGACATGAAGCTAGCCCAAAATATGTGGGCACTGCAAGAAGGAGATGCATTTTTTGTCTTCTTGTTCTAGCATTTGCATGGGAAACAAGGTCACTGTGGTGCACATACATTTCTGATGCATGGAAATTATCCACCCTATAATCCCTGTTTCCTGCTCCTAATCTTTGATAATATAGCTTAAAAGAGGTTGTGTAGGCCTACATCATACACACACTTTCACTCACACTTATCTACACTTATAATTTGCCTTTGTTTGTGGACATTTATTAGATTTATAATTTTTTAAATGTATTATTTAATTCCTATTTTTGCCAGAAAACATATTGGTGGTAGTTTGTTACAGTAAAACTATCACAGTTTGGCAAACCTGTCCTGTCGGCTGCTCCTCCTCCAATGAAAATGCTCATAGAGGAAGTATGATGCAACATGATTCCTTCCCCTATGGGCCTTAGCGATTATTGTAGTTCCCATTTTTGACCACTAGGTGCAATAATAATTCTATGGACTCTCTATGGAAGCTAAATGCCCAACATCTAGAAGAGCAAGAACTTTAGCTTAACATCTGTCAAATATCAACTTTTTAAAAAACAAAAAAAAAAGTTGGTAACTTAAACGACGTCATTAGTATTTCAGTGTAATTTAGAACGTATGGAGTTGAGAATGAAGATTGACGTTTGTTAAACGGCTGAATGCAGAACCCCACTTGCCTTTATATATGAGCCACCGCTGATATGGGATATGATTATAATACAGCTCAGGGAACAGAACTATGAAGTACTACTGTGATTGATGTCTGGATTGTGAATGGCACATTTAATCTCCAGGAAGCTTGGGAGTTATCAGATTTACCTCACACCTCCAGGGTTGGGGGTTCAAAAGCTGGCTCCTTCCTGTATGCAGGAAGTTTGCATGTTCTCCCCATGCTTCGGGGTTTCCTCCCTCAGTTCAAAGACATGTGTTGTAGGCTGATCGGCATCTCTAAATTGTCTGTAGTGTGAATGTGACAATTTATATTTTATTGCAGCTTGTAAATCCAACATCAATTTGGCATCAGTTGGGGGAGGAAACTGGAGTACCCAGAGGAAACCCCTGAAACACTGGGAGAAAATACAAACTCCACGCACAGAGGGCGGAGCCAGCATTTGAACCCCCAACCCTGGAGGTGTGAGGAAAACCTCCAGACCACTAAACTTCGGTGCCCCCTGGAGATTAAATATGGAATTCAAAATTCAGACATCAATCACAGTAGTACTTCATAGTTCTGTTCCCTGAGCTGTATTATAATCATATTCCATATCAGCGGTGGCTCATATATAAAGGCAGGTGGGGTTATAATCCAAAGTTCAAACACATTAATAAATGCGTAGTATAGCCTAATAAATCGAGACGACTCCGTAAGTTTTAAAGAAATGCATTTACGCGTGGGTGAAAAGGTCCGTTTTAACGCGGGTTGATGTTTCCACCCGGACATATTTTGCATTGCAGCCACACGCTTATGCTTGAAGTGGTTGGCTAATGAAATGTAGCATGTTTGACACAAGATCTCACAAGGGTATTTCCTTAACTAGTTCTTACAAATAAAACACACAGCAGGATGTTTACAAAAGCGTTTCGTGTGAAGTCCAATACCGTTATCAAAGGATCCGACAGGTTTGTAACTAACTAGTGCAGCGCGAGCGGGTTAGTTAAGGCTGCTGATTGGTTGAATCGTATTTGATTCACTGTACACTGTGTTGGTGCACTACATAGGGTGGGAGATTATGGCTTCTCCACGGTCTGTGGCACATTATGTAGTGTGGTAGGCTGTTATTTGGGATTCGGCTCGTCGTGTTTAGTCTCAACCTGCCACTAGTTTAGGTTCTGTGAAATAGTACATTTATTTTCTGATTCAGTCGTGTTTTATTGACATATTTGTATATTTAAGGATTTTTGTTGCATGTTAAAACATATCTGACTGTTGTTGACTCGATGAGTGGGGTGTATAGCAAAAAACATCAACATTTCAACAGAATTTCACCGTACCTAGCACCATATTTAGTTTTTTTTTTCTTGTTTTTTTTCTTTTCTTCTCCTTTTAATTTAAGTCTTTTTAAAGTTACAGAGCATATACAAAAGCCTAGTGTGCTTTCTTAAAAAGCTCCTGAAATACAGGGAATTCAAAAGAACAACTAATTCAGCTTTACAACAACAAATAAACAAACAAGGAACGTGAGGAAAGAGCTAACGGTCTTCTAGAAATACTGAGGTTACCTGCAATATGCTCAGGGAAATAAGGAATAAAACCCTTGGTGACATTCTGTTATAGGAAAATAATCAGTGATGGTCTGGTGTGATATGGGCCATTAATAAGTTCATTATTTTCCTATAAGAGCACATCCCAAGGTGTTTTATTATTCTTACAGCACAGTGGTTTGCCAACAGTTAAAAAATTTGTTAAAAACGTCATACTCATACTTTTATTTATAATATATATAGTTACATTTATTGTTGTTTGGTAGTTTTGTGGCTTTTAGTATGAATATTTTTAAACCTTAAGGTTATCTATAAGCTGGTGTGCTTCAAAACAATGACAAAATTCACATGTATTTAGAAGATATATGAGTTCAAAATTTACCAATACGGATTAGCAGTTTTGATGACATCAGCGTGCACTTCAGCTTCTCATCAGATTTTCTGTCCAGTCAAATGCTGTCTAGAGTCTGAAAGGTCCCGCCCCCAACATTATAAAAACAAAATCACTTTGCCAAAATTGCCATTGCTGAGCAAGAGAAATCATGTCAGCAAGCATGGGTCGTAAATTTTGCTTTGGCTGTTCGAAGACTCGTTTTATTCAGTTTTACAACTGTAAATTGGTTATGATGGAAATAGCTTTAATTCATTCACTTCGATGAAGGAGGTATTTGTGCCGGCTCATTGCTTTGTGTCAAGTACTGTTTAGCCCGGGTCTTGAGGTTCGCTAAACGCTAATGGCTATTAAAAAAGGGGGAGGAGCCACTTGAAATGTCCCACCCTGACTTCTGGTTTTCGTGGAAATTATGTCAATACATCGAATAACGCAGCATATTTCAAGGTGTTTTTATGCAGTTTTTAGCAGCTACAAACACTTATTCCCGTAAATGTCTTGCTTTTTTTTTCTTTCTTGTGAAATTAATAAGACAAAAAAAATGCAGCTTGTCTTGTTACAGATAAACCAGAAAGTTCGAAGTCCTCTGTCCTGAGCACTCGCTGACTGTTACAAAGCGCTGACACTGGAGACTCCCTCCATTAATGTTAAATAAACATCTCCTTACATAAAGCATTAACATATCAAAGATGATACTTCCTTATTTTTTTGCCAAATAAAAGAGCATATTTAATCTGTTTATTATCAGAGGTAGATTGTGTGATCACAATAATCCCAGTCCCTGGGAATTAGTTGTTACTATAGAAAAAATAAAATATTAGAATGAGCACATTTATATAAAGCTATGACTTGAGCTGATGTTAAAGTTAATCCTCTCTCTCTGACAGCACTGTGGTGTAATTTACTTTAACAGCAGGTGTGTTGTAATAAGTAATAGTAATGAGCAATAAGTTACATCATGGAGTTACATTATGGATGTACATGCAATATAAATAATATTTCTTCTCTCCTTCATCCAACAGGAGGAAGCTGAGAGCAGACGTCTCCACTGCATTTCCGTCCCTGTCTGCCGATGACCTCAACGAGCTCGTACCGAACAAAGAAGAACTGAACGTTGTCAAAATCTACGCGCACAAAGGAGATGCTGTCACTCTGTATGTGCTCCACAGGAACCCGATGTTCTTCCAGCTGGAGAAAAAGTTGTACCCTACAGGTATAGTACCTCTAAAACACAGAATTATTACATGTAACACTGTAACCATATTCAAAATAAATAAAAATAAAAAAGTCTGGTCAGGCTGTGCTGCCTTTTCCTACTTTAAAAAAAAAAAAAAAAAAAAAAAAAGACATTATTGAAAAAAAGTAAGAAAAAAAATCTCCAATATTGCACTTGATAAATGCTTGGAATATCTCAAGTTAGTGCTGATTTATAAATCATATAATAATATAACTTGAGATATTCCAAGTTAGTGGAATTTCACACGATAGCTTTTTTTAGCTCATATTCTTTTAACATTACTATCCTACTGTATATACAGATACAATTACTGCTGAAACCCTGTCATATTTGTTTTTTTGTTTTTTTTACCAGTGTACACACTATGGCGATTTCCTGATCTGTTACCCGCCTTCACAACATGGCCTCCAGTGGTACAGAAATTAACTGGCGGGGCAGGTGAGTTTCCCAGTGGAATGAATATGAGTGTGTGTGTGTGTGTGTGTGTGTTTGTGTTTGTGAGCATGTGTGCATGTGCATGCTTACTTGCTTTTCCTCCATCTTAAACAGATCTGATGCTGCCAGGAGTCGTGGTGTCCTCTACAGGTCTACAGGACGTAAATCAAGGAGACATCTGTGCAGTTAATATCGTGTCAAACAGGTAAAGACTGTCTCTTATACGCCTGCTTACAAATCACACACACATCAAGTGTCATTAAAACATAAACCAGTTGTGTCCTTATTGTGTTGTCACTCCATGCTTAGTTATGCGTACGCGTTTATTATGTGTAGTGGATGGACATATATGAATCAATTGATTTATAATGACATTTCTCATTGCTTCTTGTAAAGGGGGTGATTTTTTATTTTTATTTTTATTTGTTAGAAAAGACTGAATAGTGTAATTGTTACTTGTTAGTTGATAATGTGCAAGAATGACTAATAGTTCTACTTTCACTTATAGAATTCATTTTAGAGCAGTTTATGAAATGCCAAAGTAATATTTTCTGACATTTTCTGCTTCTATGGAGCTGTTTTGGATGATAAAAGATTGCTTCAAATGTATTTAAGCCTTTAAGTCATAAAATAAACCATGGGAGGTTGTACTGTTGTGCAGTGGGCTGGTGTAATGTTGATTATTTTCCTACAGCACATCCCAAAGTGTTTAATTCCCCTTATAATACTACTAATATACTGTATATACAGTTGCAATCAAAATTATTCAATCCCCATTGCAAATCAGGTTTATTGTCAAAATATACAGACTTTCAGCTGTGTGCAATGAACAAATCAAACAAAAGCAATTGAAATTGTTCAACCTAACGAATGCTTCAAGCGGTTTCCCCAAATTCAACTGAAAATGCAGCTTATATCTCTATATCTCTTTGGTGATGGAAAAAAAAGAACGAAAGGCATACGTCATACTTTTTATCCGTTTATAGTTACATTTGTGGAATGTTCTGTTATCACTTACATTATAAGAGCCGTAAATAGTCATTCCCATAGTCATCAGTTTCTCATGCTACTGAAAATGACATGTCCTTAGTCAGAAAATCTACTGACCATTACAAAGTGCTGACACTGAAGACTCCTTCCTAAAATGTTCCATTAGCAATTATACAATTTTATTTGGTCAATAAATTTAATCCCTTTGTTATTAGGCTTAGATTATGGGGAGTGTCCACCTGTGAATGCATTGTTGTGTATAAGAATAACAGCCAACACTATTGTCAGAGATGACAGAAAATTTATAGACACCTTCTTACTAGTCCGCTTTTGTTTTGCACTGAGAGGTGGTGTTTATTTGTCAGCATTAACGAGGCATACTGTGTGTTCATACTGTTGCAAATAGCACAAATCAGGCAGGGGTTGCAGATCAAGTACTCACCACTTCTGCAGTCTGTTTACATATTATTAAAGGTGTAAAGATGAATGCTGAAATTGAAACTATTGAGGTGTTTCACACCATTAAATTTTTTTTTTACCATTTTAAAACCGTTCCCACCAGTAACCTACAGAAAGGTTATACGTGCAGTGTGACAAACCGTTATTAACAATAATTGTCATATTAAAATGTAATATTAACATTTGCATAGATGAGAAGAATGTCTCTTACTTACAGTGCATCCGGAAAGTATTCACAGCGCTTCACTTTTTCCACATTTTGTTATGTTACAGTCTTATTCCAAAATG
>JANDJT010000190.1:6114583-6127703 GCA_024331685.1 Stegophilus panzeri | reverse complement strand
AGGGAGGTAGCACAAAGTATTGACTTAAAGGGTGCCAATAATTGTTGCACACCTATATTTAACAAAGATTTTTTTTGATAAACCTTTTTTGTTTGCAATTGTTTGATATCCATGAGAGCAGAGTATTTTTGTGAATTTTTGAACAAAAGATCAAAAGGTTAAACAATACAGTTTTTCACAGCCTTCTTTGCTCATATTTACCAAGGGTGCCAATATTAGTGGAAGGCGCTACTGTAACTGTTGTGTGAGTATTTTGTAGTGTATTTGTCTCCCTGCCCTGATTCTGCTGGTATGTTCAGGTGACTATAATAAAGAACTTGGAGGTGTTCGGTCTACAGCCAGCAGCGGTAGCAGACACGCTGCAGCATCTAGTCCAGGCCAGTTCCATCCTCCATGACGTCCCTGGAGCCAAAGAGCGGCAGATGGTGCAGATCCAGGGCAACCAGGTGCATCACGTCGGCAAACTGCTACTAGGTAAAGCTCCATTCAACATAACTACTTAGATCTGTTAATTTACTTCCATTCTTCCTTATCATTTGTTTTCTTTTGTTATAGAGCAATATCAGATCCCTCGCAAATACATCCAGGGTTTGGATAAAGCTCCGAAAGCAGGCAAGAAGAAATAACACACACATCCCACACTAGTTACTGTACATTGCTGTAACATAGACATGAACTTCTGGCCTAATTCATTTGTGTCCCAAGACTGATGTTTAATCAACAGAGCTGTACTATGCATTCAATAACGGAATAAAATATTCACATAAAACCAGTTGGACAGCTTTTGATAATCATTGTTCTGATGTACAGAAACTTGTAACTTGTAAGAATATAATACACATGCTTTGACATATTGAGAAAATAGTCAGCTTGGCAAGTTCTAAACATTTGTGTCCATCTCCCTTCCCAAAAACATTTGATTTCCATCATGTCGGCCATTTTTCAGCACAGTGCATAATATCATGGAGATTCAGGTCAAGTGTTCACGTTAAACATCAGAACGGGAAAAACGTGATCTCAGTGACTTTGACCCTGGCATGGTTATTGGTGCCAGAAGGCTGGTTTGAGTATTTCAGAAACTGCTGATCTCCTCGGATTTTCACACACAATAGTTTGTACCATTTGCACACAATGGTGTGAAAAATGCCTTGTTGATGGAAAAAGGTCAGTGGAGAATGGCCAGACTGGTTTGAGCTGACTCAAATAACCACTCTTTACAACCATGGTGAGCAGAAAAGCATCTCAGAATGTCCATCAAATCTTGGGGAGGATGGGCTACAACAGCAGAAGACCAAATCGAGTTTCACTCTTGTTTGCAAAGAACAGGAATCTGAAGCTACAGTGGGCACAGAATCACCGAAACTGGACAGTTGAAGATTGGAAAAAAAGACCAGGTGAAACTTTTCCAACCTTCAAAGGTACAAGTTCCTTCATCAATGAATTACATTTGATCACTTGCATTTATGTGATATCAGTATATTTTCCTGTCATGTTTGGTACCATTTTAACACATTTCATGGTGAACAATGTGATGATTTTAACAGTAACATACAGTAACTCTTGACAAAAAATATACAAACACACACAGCAGGGTGATCTGTGGTTTCCCTCCAGGATAGTACACAAATGCTTTAAATGCTTCATGATGCAAGCACGCTTCAGCACAGAAGCATAAACCAGACCTTAATGGAAAATAGTTCAGATTTATTTTCATTAACTAAATATAGACTAACACTAACAAGAAGGTCTATTATATATATGTGAGTGAGTCCATAGACTAAGACTAAAACCAAATTAGCTGACAAGATTAACATTAAGCTTTTTATAATGCAGTTAATGACTACTGAAAAATAGTAGAAAGGCTGGACATACAGTAGATCTTGATCAATCTTTCTGAAAGTTCTGGATTTTTTTTTCATCCAGAAAATGCAAGAACCCTGAACAGAAATATCTATTTAAAAAAAATGTTGGAAGACTGCATAAAAGTGACAACACCGACCCTTCATTATGCCTGAAGACATTACCCTCCATATGACATACTAAAGGTCTCTTATTTTATGCAGATGTCATGATCAAGGAAACCTTGACAACACTACTCTTCTATTATATAAGAAAAAAAGAGAGGTCTAGAGAAAAGAACCAAGCAATATACCAGACATACGGTATTCACTTTATCCACTTTAAGACCCATTACTGTCAGATCAGTCAAATGGCTTTGATTCACATGAGTCTGCTTTCACTCTTAACCACTAGTTTAAATCTGTGTAATGTATAATTACAGTCCATCACTCCTGAATATAAGGCATGTTGAAGCAATACTTCTGAAAACATTAATCTCCTGAAATATGTAGTATAGAATGTACAGCATCTGAACAGGTGGTCATAGTTGTTTTCGGCAGTGCAGAGCAAAATACACACATTTATATTATTAGGTTTCAAAATCCCTTACCTAATTAACTTATTCCATAAACATGTTTGGAAAAAAAAAATCTGCAAGTGTTTGTTTGAGGAGACTCCAGTTGAGGGGAAATATTGTAATGGTTTATTATAATATTTCACACAGCAGGCTTTATTATTTGGCAGTGCTCTATGGAAACTGAATGTCTATTTGCCTCAACTTGTTGTTGAGTCTATTGGCTGGACTTGTTTGGAGCACATCTGTGTTTTTAAAGGAAATTAAATTTCAAATGCAAACATAGCAACACTCCCAAACAATATATAAACCTCATAGACAGCGTATTTGCGCAAAGGCTAAATGAAAGCCGTTTTATGGGGTTCAACTTGACTGGCTTGAACAAATGAAGGTGCAGATGAGAGGAATAAATGTGTGAAAAGGAAGTGGGGTGTATTGACTAAATGTTTGCAGACACTGAGTAAATATTTTGTATCTGAACCTATTTTTTTAAAAAGTATTTAATATGCTTTAAACTGTTCTGTTCTGACACGTGATTTTGGATTTTTGAGAAAATTATGTGTAAATCATGGCTGAATATCGATTTGCCAAGCACGGCAGTCTAAATGTAGCTATCTAGTAGAAAAAGATTGAAGGTGCCAGATTGAAAACTTTCAAAAGATTGAAAAGGGTTTTCTAAGAACTAAAAATTAACTCTAAATTTCTTTAAGTGTTTAAGAGGTTCATTCTGGTAACCAATATGGCTTATTGGCACCAGTTCCTTTTATGCAGATGTTCATAGGATTGCACCTTGCTTCAGACTGTATGATACAGTTTATACAGTTCAGTATTCAAGTTTGTATTTCTAAAATGGATATTTACCCATATTTCACAATTTGTCTAAAACAGTTTCAAATGAAGTGTCTAAAACATGAAACAAAATCAGCGGAAAAATAGGAGACAAAGAAATAGGAGAATAGGAAAAGAAAAGTAAATACTGTAAGTTTTGTCATGATACCATCTCTGTCTCCAGACTTGACATGAAGAAGAGACTGGCACACAAGTCATTAGAGAATATTTATACCACAGCACTGCAGAATCCTGAAGTCCGATTAGTCAGGTGGTGGTGGTTAATTTTCTAAGACAGAAGCTCTGACCATCGTTCTGGCAGTAATTAAAATCATAGGTTGATATTAATGCACTCATTTAAATACATTGCCATTTTCTATAGTAAAAGTTCATTCACAGAGACTATAATCATTGATGGTAAAGTTTTCTGTAAGGAGACATTTATTTAACATTTATGGAAGGAGTCAGCAAGTAACAGTCAGCAAGTTTTCTGCCATAGAAAAGTCTTCAGGACAGATGAGTTCGGGCTTTCCAGATCCTCAGTAACATGAGAAAAAAATGAGCGAGTAAAAACGAGAGACTGGTGAAGGGACAGGAACGAACATGTCTTGTGGATTAAATATGTAACTATAAGCATTTATAAAATATGATGTTCGTTATTAAATTAAAAGTTGTAATTGTTGGCAAATTAGTTTGGTATAAGAGGAATAACACTTTAAGATATGTTGGTATATATAAACCAATATATACAGTGCTTTGAAAAAGTATTTGCCCTCATAAATGATTTCTTCTGTTTTTGTGTATCGCTCATACTAAGTAGTTTTAGAGCTTTAAATGCAATACAATATAAAACAAAGGCAACCTGATTAAACACAAAATACTGTTTTGTTTTTATTTTACTTTATTATTGAATCAAAAAAAAGTTATCCAACACCTATCACCCATGTAAAAAAACTACTTGCCCCCTTAAACTTTAAAATCTGGTTGTGCCACCTTTAGCAGCAATAACTGCATTCAAATGCTTCTGATAACTGGAGATCAGTCTTTCACTTACTTCTAGGACTAGGACTCACTCCTATGCTTTGGATCATTGTCATGCTCCATAATCCAGTTGTGCTTGAGTTTCAACTTACAGACTGAAGGACGGACATTCTCCTTTAGGATTTTTTAGTAGAGAGCAGAATTCATGTTTCCCTCAATTAAGTTGCCCAGGCCCTGAAGCAGCAAAACATCCCCACACCATCATACTCCCACCACCATGCTTGACCATAGGTATGATGTTCTTGTTGAATTCTGTGTTTGGTTTAAGCCAGATGTAACGGGACCCCTGTCTTCCAAACAGTCCCACTTTCGACTCATCAGTCCACAGAACATTCTCCCCAAATGTTTGAGGATCATCAAGGTGTGTTTTGGCAAAATTCCATTGAGCCTTAATGTTCTTCTGGGTCAGCAGTGGTTTTCACCTTGCCACTCTTCCATCGATACCATTTTTGCCCAGTGTCTTTTTGATAGTGGAGTCATGAACAGTGACCTTTACTGATGCAAGAGAGGCCTGTAGGTCTTTGATGCTGTCCTTGGCTCTTTTGTGACTTCCTGGATGAGTAGTTGCTGTGCTCTTGGAGGAATTTTGGAAGGTCGACCACTTCTGGGAAGCTTCACTACTGTGCAGAGTTTTTCCATTTGGCGATATTGGCTCTCATTGTGGTTCTTTGGAGTCCCAGAGCCTTTGAAATAGCTTTGTAACCTTTCCCAGACTTATTCTATATTTCAATCACTTACTTCCTCATCATTTCTGGAATTTCTTTCAATTTTGGTATAGTGTGTTACCGGGTAAGACCTTTTAACCAACTTCATGCTGTTGATTTGATTGAACAGGGTTTGCAGTAATCAGTCCTGGTTGCGTCTAGTCCAGTTGAACCCCATTATGAATGCTGTTTCATAGATATGGGGAATTAAATTATTAAACTATGGGGCAAATAAATTTTCACACAGGCTATGCTGGTATTGGATAACGTTTTTGCTTCAATAAATAACATTATAATTTAAAGACTGTATTTTATGTTTACTTAGGTTGCTTTTATTTTATCTTAGATTTTGTTTTAATTTCTGAAACAATTTACTATGATATATACACAAAAAGAGAAGAAATCAGGATGGGGCAAATACTTTATCACAACACTGTATGTGCTATTAACTATATCTGCTTTACGAACTGCATCACACCACCCCGACATTGATTATTTTCCTGTAACAGTCCATCCCATCATGTTCTATCCCTTACTTGTATCACATTCCAAAAAGGAGATGAACTGATATCATTTATTTTTTTCATTTTTAAAGTTGATGGATGTCAACTGTTGACCCTCTTTCCACTACCTCTTGCTTTAATGACAAAACGTTAACAGAAGCACACAGCACACATCAGGTATGTTCTTCATACCATATACATACCACTGAGCAGCTCCAAACTGTGCTTTATTTAATGATAGTGTCTTTAATAATGTTTTTGTTTAACAATAGTCCAGACTAATATTATTGAATCTTTCATTTCTCAGTTGAAAATTATGCTTTATGCTAATATGAAGTGAAATTCGTTTAAAATTCCAAAAAAGTATTTACACAGAATTAGCAGAAAAGCTAGACATGTATAAATATAGTAATTACATCAAATCTATTGTGCATTATACAATAATAATCAATTAAGCTATGCACAACTGAATAATGAATCATGGAATCATATACTGATGTGCATTTTGAAGGAATGTATTCAGAAGAATAGTTGAGAGAATATTGTATGTTTGCAGATGGAAATGAAAATGTAAGTAATTTTTTTTTTTATTCAATATATGATTAAACATAAAGGTAAACAAGCATTTATTCATTCTAAGCATTGTATTTCACTATATTTACAGTGCATTTGCTTCATAGCACTTCTAGTTTTCAGTTCTCTGTAAACGTAAAGATTTGCTAAAGCCCAATAGCTACTGTAGCTAACTTCAGAACAACAAAGTGATACTGAAACAAGTAAAGCTATAACTGAAACTTAAACATATGAATGAAGAGGAAAATACAGGCTGATGAACAAATAATCTGATCTGATTTGTTTTACCTACACATCATATTGCACTTCTCTTTTTGTAAAAGGTATCAATATGCATTGCAGTCTTAAACCTTAAGGGTTCTTCAGTTTGTTCCTCCAGGGGAACCCATAGAGCCTTTATGTGTGGGTTTTCATATCAGAGAGGGACTCCTTTAGGAAGAGAAGAGCCCATAGCTATTATAAGAATGTTTACCTCATCAACTTTTCAAATAGTGCCTCATTTGTGTCCAGATGGCCTATTTGTGATCAAGCAGCATCTCTGCAGAGAATATTTGACACAGACTATAGCTTCCTGTCTGAATTTGGTCTGTGTGCACGCATGCAAGTACATGTTTATGGTGGCGTTGCTAAGGCTGACCATGGTGCCAATATCCGCCGCAACATTTATGCTCAGGCTGTAGTCATCACGATTCAGTGCCCAGCCCTTAGTGCGCAAGATGATCTGAGTGATGGAGCGTGTGATGGTCAGCAACACGAAAGTCATGGAGATGGTCACCAAAAGCACGACAGACTTCCTATTACGTGAACGTAGCAACGGTGTCACCTTTTGGCCTGATGTACATATTACATGCACTCGATTAATGAGAGAGATCTGCCGCAGCGTCAGGCCATTTAGGATGCCAATAATGACAAAGGGCAAAATGTGGGAAAAAATTGTCTGCATGCTCACTATGGTAAGTTGGTACTGAAGGTTGGAATTGGGTTTATATATACAGACCCAACGTTGGAGATCCTGGCTGTACATGGATATGTAGGCCCAGTAATAGGGCAATGCCAGCAAGTGACCAAGCACAAAGATAATGCAGATGGTCCATAATGTACCATGAGGGATGCTGACTTGCTTCCTGAAACTATAGGTGGTAATGGAGAGGAAACGCTCTGCAGTGAAGGCCACCACCAGCCAAGTAGAGGTGTTGGAGGCGCCGTAGGCAAAGATGTCCCGCACACTGCACCATGGTTCCCGAGACCAGAAGGGCTCCACTGTGAGGTATTTAACGGAGAGCTCCAACACCACAGTAAACACCAGGACAGCTGTGTCAGCTATGGAGATGGCCATCAGGTAGAAGGTACTCGATTTGGAGAGCATGCATTTGCGTCTCCAGAAGATCACGAAAGACATAATGTTCGCTACAGGGCAGAGCAAAACATCAGAATTCATCACTTGCATTGCTGTTTGGAGTCCTTACATCATTTATCATTTAGAATTTAGGTTTTCTTAAGTGGTTTTCTGTCTATTTGTCATGGGGAATATTGAGCATTTTATGCTTAATAGAGCAGATTATGCTTTAATGTTGTCATGAATTCATCAATGAGCCATGAGATGACTGGGAAATCAAGTGCTTAAAATCCTCTGTGATCATCTAAGGGTTTTTAGCAACACGGTACTAGGGTTTTTACATGGAACCCTTCCAAAAGTATCCACAAATGGCTGGTGTGGCTGCAGATTTTCATTACAGCGATGCAAGAGCCACATCTGAGAATCCACTGAAGGCTTCAATGAACTGATTACAGGTGAATCAGTGGAGTGAAAACCTGCAATCACACCCAGCCCTATGTGGATAAGATTAAATAGTCCCACATTAAGAGTGAACAAGTAAGAAACAAACTGAAGAAGTACTACGGGCTCTAGATTGAACCTTTTATTTCTTATAATGTGTGCATGGAAACCATCATCACCTTTCTCTTCTGTGTGACCCTTATCCATTAATATTTCAGTTGTATGCTCTATGTGCAAATGAGTATGAATGTAAATACTCACAGGGGATTCCGATGGCTGCGAGAGTAGGGTAGTAGACCCTTTGCAGATGTATCATCCAGTGCTCCTGAGCTTCCATTTCTCCCCTCTGATAACAAATCTGTCTCCACATTAACTTGAAAATTACTCCATGGGTGGAGAATGGAAATTATTGGGCATCTATGTCCTGCCCACATAACTGTGGTCATGGAAACATATTGTGGTCTGTTTATCAGTTCTGTTAATATTGACAGTGCTGGGGATATTTTGAAATTAGATGTTTTTCCACACTGAATTTTAGATTAGCTGTTCAGTGGTTGCTAATTCTATAGACAAAACGATTACAGTATAAATAATATAACAATATTCTTTCATTTGTAAGAAGTCCTATATCTGCAGTACATCCAGATACATGCTACATTTGAGACTGACTAGGTGCATTAGGTGAATCAGAAGCCACAAATAAAAACAAAAAACAAATAAACAAAATAATAATAATAAAAACACACTCACACTGTATTTGAATTACAGTTCAGTCAGTGCAAAAGCATTTAACACAAATGTTAATTATGCAATGTTATTAAATATAATTCAAACAGGTGGTCAAAATGATCAATCAAAATGATGTGATTTAAATGTTAAAGCCTCTAAGGTCTGCAGAAAGTTAAATATTTCTTGGATTTTTGGAAATTTTTGACATTTTTGATGCATTAAACATGCTTGTCTCAGCCTGTGTAACAAGTCAGATAAATTATATGCTTTGTTAAGGCAGCAAGCCTGTGTTATCACTGATGAATGTGGCCAGAAGATGGCAATATTAGAACTCATATAATGGCCAAATCATGTATAATCAATCTTAAGAAAGTAGGTCTACATACATCCTGACAGAATGTGGTGCATGACTGGGGTTACTGATGAACCTCCAACAGGGAGCTGTGCGAGTTTCATGCTGGTCCAACCATCTTGAACCATCATATAGTAGGCAGACACTTTATCTCAGTAATTAACCTTCACTATAAATAACTTGTAATTAATCACAGATAAGCTGTTCCCATAAGATAAATTCAGTGATGAATTTTTAATCTATAGTAAAGATAGTTTGACATTTAAATCTAAATTTTCCAACTACCACTGTACTAAATAATGTCAAATACTATTTAGTATGATGTACTTATGATGAAATAGTGACATTTAAATGATCTTCTGCACATTTAGCATTATAGTAGTTTCTTTAGAAGCACACATACTGTAGTGTACTAGGTAGTATGTCAAATGATTTATTTTAATATGAGAGTATTTGTTTTGAAACATAGTCTGTTTAAAAGTTCTATTCTCAAAAAGGTACCACAGGTCACCTCATAAAAGGTCTTATGACAAACCAGGAGGTAATCAAGGGATGAACAGTTTGGGCTTCATACAGGGCTACCAAGACTGTGTGGCAATATCAACCCAAAAACTAACCTAATGGTCTATCAAATCAGCCCCCAACCTAGGCTAGTTGTCATTAAAACCAGCCTAAACTAGCCTAATGTTCTATACAAAAAAACTAATTCAATGGTTAATCAAACCAGGCTCAAAACTAGACCTAATAATTATCCCAAAATCTAGCCCAGTGGTCAATAAAACTGACCTAAAATACCTAGCCTAATGTTGAATAAAACCAGCCCAAAAACTAGTCCAATTATAAAAACAATATTTAAAAAAAAAAAAAAAAAACAGCCTAAAAACTAGCCACATGAAATGTGACAAAGAAAGCAGTTAAAAAATAGTCCAAGGTTAAATAAAGTTAACAAAAATAGGTCAACTGTCAGTAAAGCCAGATCAAAGGATAGCCCAATGTTCATTAAAACCAGGCAAAAGCTAGCCCAATTGTAAAACACTCTAAAAGGCAAACTGAGTTTTTATATTTAAACCCCATTTTAAACTCCCAAAACTACCATTGTCATGTATATTGTCATAACTACAGTGTAATCTACTTGTCTTCCAAAACATTAAATATAATTTGTGAAATACCTTCAACTCTCACCCCCAGGAAAATATAGGTCACACTTATGTCAAATATCTTATTTTCATCCTCAAATTGCCATACATACAAACTAAATGATTTATGAAAGATGTACGTCAAATCTTGCAAGATGACTTTAGAGGTTTTAATTATTATTTTTTTCCATCATAGATAGGCTGCTCAGAATTGTTGTAACTGTAATTTTTCCTGTTAGCTTATCTTACTACCAGCACATTCATGAAGATGTAAGACCTTTTAGCTGCCAAGTACCATTTCAATTTAATGTATAGCTCTAAAAACGTATTAATATGCTATATGCCAGATGACCTTCAAGTCATTAAACGGTTATCAATTTTTGCAATAATAAGTCTGTTATGAAGCACTAATGTATGCTTTGTACAACTTTGCTTATTTAAATAGTCTTGTGGACATGGTTATATCACGGGGTGGACAAATAAAAATATATTGGCTTGCTTGGGTTTTTATAGGCTTAAAACACTTAGGAGCATGATATAGGCAAATAATCAATGATGGGGTGGTGTGATGCAGCTTGATGTAAATGGAGTTACTGTTTAAACCCAAAGTAGTAAATGCATGCTCAAAAAGTCTCCAAAAGTAACCAGATGAGGTCACAAACTCATTTGCATAATCTTTGAGCTGTGGCGATCATTTGCATATAAAAACATTGTCTGATAACACACGAAGTCATCTTTGGTCATGGCACCACAAACTATTTACATATTTACAAAGAACTATAATTCTGTCAAATCTCAGAAAATTAAAAGATTAATTGCTATTATTACTTTTATTTTATTACTTTAATTAATAACACGCATCTAAAAAAAAAAAAAAAAAAAAAGTGTCTTTTAAGTATAGCTTAAAATTGTTTCAAATAGCAAAGAAGTGCACAGGTGGGATACACAAGGGTGATCAGTGATTGGTCTTTGGGAACATTTTAAATAAAGTTGCTAAAGGCATCTAAAAAGTAATTAAATCTAGCAACCAAGTTGCTAAAATGGCAACACTGCTAGAAGTGATTTTTTTTCTCTTATACCACAGCACTGCCAACACTATGCCAACACTAAAAGTTATTTATTAGAGTGACACTTACATACATACATACATACATACATATACATACACATACATCCAATTGTAGTTACATAAACTGTTGTGGAAAGTCCACAAAACAAGTTTGTTCCTCTGATAAATGGTTGCTCCCTCACCAGCCTCCATTTCTTGTTTGAATTTAATAAGACAAAACAGAATGTCTAACTGTTAATAAGCACGGACAGTGGAGACTCCAGTATATTTGTATTTATTGAAAACGTATATTTACATATTATTTTGTACACATATAAAAGAATAAACTATGAATTAATTGCTCAGCTAAAGCTGTCTACTGTAAGAGGTCTCTGTGCAGCTCTTCTGTCTGGTCATGAGTATATTTAAAGGCATTAACATGTGAGACAGGCTAGGCCCGGCCACTGCTGCAGTGACTAATGAGTTTTCCTGTACCTCTTGCACATGATGGATGTGATTCACTTTTATAATGACACATGACCCTGCTCTCTATGCATGATCTCAGCCTCTCTCTCTCGCAGTAACTGTGCACAAATTAAGATGGAGGAGTTTGGATATGTGTTTATATCTGTGTGTGTGTGTGTGTGTCTGTCAGTGCATACTTGTGTCACTATTGACTGTCATTTATTGCTGATTCAAAATATTATTATTGTGGGCGCTTTAAAATATTGCCACCACTGTTCCATTCTTCTAAGATGAGAAACCACTTTCTTAGAAGCTTGAGGATGATTAAACAAATATCAGAAAGCATGCTGGAAATCATAATATATGATGAAATTGAAGGGACTCCCTAATTTAAACTGCTTCCTTTACAGATAAAGTAATTCTGATAATGCATACACACAGGAACACACTTATGGAAAGACAGATAGTCAGCACCATTCATGCAATTTTTTAAGTCAAGTGAATTTTTTAAGTCAAGAAAACACAGAAACACACAAACAATTTCCTGCTGAACAAAGACACATGAGGGGTTTAAATACTAAATGTAATCATGGGTAAAACATAAACAGCTGAGACATATTAGGAGACAACCAATAACATAACAGGGGTGGAGACCGGACAGAAACCAAAACAAAACACACGTGTAACAGTAAACAAAGTTAGTGACAACCCAGAAGCGCGTGCTGCCGCTAAATACTAAATGCACACTAAATGCTCCGGCACTCAGTGCAAGGGGAAATCCGTAACACTTTTTTGTTCAAACCACACAAAAAATACAGTTTTGTCATTCTTTCATTTGCTTTAATTTGTACTTTGATTGGACATTGTTCCTGTGATTCTTTTTCTCCTCCAAAAGCATTTTGGAAAATCAGCAATCAAGAAAGTAATCCACTTTCTTCATATTCATTACATTAGCAATTGTATATCATGTACCTTCTCAATTCCCTGCTGGAGACGTGCTATATGACAGTGAACTTCTATAAATTAGCCCAGAAAATTTAAGAGTTGTTTCACCAAGTGTAACCACTTCAGCCTGGTTAATCTATAGACTGGTTTAGAAAGAAATCAGCCCTGTACTTTACTTATGTTGCTGTAAACAGTTTAACACTATTGCTGTCACATCGCGAGACGTAAGGGAGTAGGATACGGATGCAAGTGCAGTTAAACAGTTTTATTAAAAGAGACAAAGGCAGACAAATCCAAATCGTAATCCAAAAATGTAGTCAAGACAGGCAAAGGGTCAGGCGATCGGCAAACAGGCAAAAACTGGGCAAAGCGGAGGAAACGAGAAACAACGAGGAAATGAGAAAAAAGGTCATACACATGGAACATGAAACAAGAAACTAAGACTGGGAACTGGGAGCGGAAAACACCAGCATGGGCAAAGTGAACTAATCTAACGTTAACCTAAATAATCTATAGAACTCTATCTAATACTCCGCGAGGTGTACAGGGAAGTGAGCGGTATATATCCCAAACATAATCAGCTGAAAACAATAAAGTCACACCCCC
>JANDJT010000190.1:6091353-6104049 GCA_024331685.1 Stegophilus panzeri | reverse complement strand
TCCTTATGCTCTGCTCATATCATGTTCACATAAACTGGAACTCATATAGACATTTGCACACCTTGTTTTCCTGCTCAGCATCAGAGGACGTTAGTGTTTCAGTTTCAACCCCTTTACTGGTTAAAAAACTAAATAAAAGATGGAGTATATCCATTTTTCCTCAAAACTCACTGTGTGAGGTAGCGTTTAGCAGAATTGAGAGCTGTCAGCCAATAAGACACGAGTATTTCCATGTATTTTCCTGTGAACCCTGTTTGATTGTTCTCCCCTCCATTCACTGAAGATATAAAATTACAACACCACCATCTTCTTTTACTGATGTTCAGTTACGTAGTGATAAACCTCTCCAAGAGGAGAATTATTCGAAGCTAAAGAGAATATCTTCGGGATTAAATGCCCCAAATGCCCAGGCCAGGTTACGCCCCTGGTACCATCAGAATTTGGCACCAAATGCATGAATTAATGAATTAACAACCTGCTTTGTGTCAACGTTTCAGGCTGCTGCTGGTGGTGTAATAGTATGGGGAATGTTTTTTTGGCACACATTGGGCCCTTAAATACCAATCAGACATCATTTGTATGCCATAGCCTATCTGAGTATTGTTGCTGACATGGTGCCTCTATTATGTCCACAAATTACCACCTTATAATGGCTACTTCCAGCATGATAATGCACCACGTTGCAAAGTACAAGTTGTCTCAAACCGGTTCCATGAACATGAAAAGGGATGAATCTCAAACGAACACCTTGTTTCCATGAAGATCTCAAGGTGTTCTGAAAGGGGTGGGGGTATGGAGTGCATATATGAGTATAATTTATTTACAGTTTAATAGTCATTTAGTAGATGCTTTTATCCTGGAAGTGAGGCAAGCATAGATCTGAGCAGGTGAGAGTTAAGTTTAAGGAGTTAAGGAGAGTTCAGTCCTTTTAATTAATTCTAGCTTTCTAAAGGGGTTCTTTTCAGAATCCTTGGAAATGGAAACTCTGTTGTATAGTTCCCCCGATTTTCTGTAATATAATGCAACAGAAAAGCAAGAGACAGTTAAAAACAATTAAATGGCTAGCATTGAAATAACATCAAACATTAAAGTATCAATATATTGCTGCATGAATAGTGGTATTGATAATTATCAATATTAATTATTGCAAATTTGGTTTAATTTAATGTGTTTGTGTGTGTGTGTGTTTGTGTGTGTGTGTGTGTGCTGCATATGAGTTCATATTGCTTGGCGCCATAGTTCAGTAAATAGGGCAATGAAATATAGTCATTTTCGCATCAATACCCTTTCAGTGCTAAATAACTGCCTTATGAGAATAGACATTTTGGATTGTCCTGAGTGGACCATTTTAACCAGTCACAATTCTCAAGTGCTAATAACAAAAGTTTCTAGTGTGTTGTCCCAGTGTCTGTGTGGACCTGCCCCTGGTTTCCTCCCACCAACCAAAAACATGCTGGTAGGTATAATGGCTACTCTAAGGTGCCACTAGGTCTGAATGTGTGAGTGCATGACACCCTGCAATGGACTGGTTTTCCATCCAGAGTGTATTTCTGCCCTGAATGAATGATGAACAAGTGAAAAAACTGGGCATCTGAACATGCTTTACTTGTACATTCATTTGAATTTGTCTCCAGTGTCGATGCTGACTAAACATACCCGAATATCAATTATTAAAAGCATACGAAATAGATTTAGTCTAATGGATTAATCTTAACCTGTCTCATCACCTATTCATCTGGTGTTATAGAACCTTGTGATAACAACCTCGCAGCGCACCATGCACACATACACACACACACTTACAGGCATTAATTCATACAGAGCAATTTAACATAGCCAATCCAACTGGTTGGTGGGAGGAAACAATGTAAATGTGTGAAACACCACAGTAACCTGAGCTCGGCGTTGAACCCTGAAGAGTGAAGTGGAGTGTTTTTTCTCTAAAAAGCAGGTGACCCTGTTTTAAGAAACTAATACATTTCAAGAAGCATTTAAAGACACCATTACCAGTATGACTACAACATAATATTAGAAGTCAGCTTTTCAGCTTTTACAATAAGGAGATAGATTTTAAAAAAAAAACCCATCAGGACAATTACCAGCATCCATCCATCCATCCATCCATCTTCTACCGCTTACTCCTTTTTAGGGTCATGGGGAACCTGGAGCCTATTCCAGAGAGCATCGGGCACAAGGTGGGGTACACCCTGGACAGGGTGCCAGACTACCAGCATCACCTGAAATCTATAGAACATCTTTTTTTGTAGGACTGCAGCTGATCTCTGCCCTCTGCACTCTAATTCCCAGCCTCTTCTTCCCATTTGGTGTCTCTTTTTCTCACCTCCTACTTCCATCCCTATTTCACTCTAAGTGCATTCTATTTAGGGGACTCTCATTCCTGATCTTGTTTTTTCTCTGACATCTGCCCTCGCTGCAGTGAGCATTTTCTCCCTTATGCTCCATGCTATATTTATAGAAAGCTCTTTGTTTATTGATAGGTTCAGGGTTCATCATTAAGCACATGGGGCAGGTCTTCCTTGAAGACTGAAAGAGTGGACCACACCATTCCCTAAAAACCAGCATCATTCCAATCATAGAACAAATTCTTTAAGGTAGGTTTAAAAGCTTAAGGTTTAGATGCTCCTTACTAGGTATGGAGGATGGATGGAAGACTAAATGGATGATGCTATAAGGCCAGCACAAGCATATAGGTGAATTACGCTGTTACCTAGAGAAGTACTTGAATGAGAATAGCAAATATGACATGAATTCAGTGTCATCTAATAAAAACTCATTGAGCGCTTTGTAAACCTAGTGAATAAATGAGAAACCTAGCAAATTCTGAGTCAATGTTCAGTTCTGATTAACAGTGAGAAAATGTTTATATTCACACAGCAAAATGCAGAAGCATTATGCTCTCTAGTCTCTGGTTTTACGCAAAAAAATTTATCATGTCACTGTTCTTGAAGGGAATAACTGTTGTCTGTGTTAAAGATAATAACTTTTGATCCATCCAACATATGAAGCCACCCACTATGTCTTTACTTTCACTACCTCAGTTTTGGACTAAACAACAGAGTGACAGGGACGCAAGGCCACCCAGAGAGCAAAGATGGTTAATGGAAATCTTTTTGACTTCTAGTCATAGACATAATCAGGACAAGACAGAGTGAAACCTTAGTTAGTTGTGCCTCTCTGGAAACTGTGTTTTGTCTACAGCAGCAGAATGTCAGGATGGTTGGATGGTTGGAGGATGTTCAGAATTAATAGATGTAGGATACTCAGGATGGGGGGATGAAGGATGTAGGAGGAATGATGAATGGCTGGATGCATGGATGGATGGATGGATAGATGGAAGGATGGATAGATGAATGAATGGATATTGTTCTAGGTGAATGAATTGAGGATATGTCTTATGTCTGCAGAATAGGTAGAAGATAGATAAAGGATGCTCAAGGTGGATATAAGATAGATAGAAGAGTCATGGTGATTCAGAATTCATGGTGAAATAGCAGGTGCTTAGAATGGATGGAATGCAAGCTATGAATAGATAAATAGAAAGGTAGGATTAATGAAAACACATGATAGATGGATGCCACATGGATGGATGGATGGATGCATGCATGCATGCTCAGAAAGGAGGGATGGTTGGAAAACAATGCTCAGGATGTACAGTGTGGGCAGGGTATATGTAGGATGTTCAAGATGGATGGATGTCCAGGATGGATGGATGAATAACAGATGCTAATAATGGATAATGGATGGTCAGGGCGGATGGAGGAAGAGCAAATGCTCAAGATGAAAGGATAGATGTTCAGGATGGATGAACGAATAGCAGGTGATCATGATGGATGGATGGCTGGATATTCAGAGTAGATGGAGGAATGGCAGATGCGCAGGATGGATGGATGGCTCAATGTTCAGGATTGTTGAATGGATGGATGGGTGGATGAATGGGTGGAGGAATAGCAGATACTCAGGATGCATGGATGGATATTGGGGGCAGATGGAGAAATAGCAGATGCTCAAGATGGATGGATGGATCAATGTTCAGGATGGATGAAGGAACAAGAGGTGCTCAGCATGGTTAATAGTGGATGGATGGATGTTCAGGATGAATGGTGGTATAGCAAATGTTCTGGATGGATGGGTGGAGAAATAGCAGATGCTTAGGATCCATGGATTGATGGAGGAATTGCAGATACACATGCAAGAGGGATGGAGAGATGGATGGATGGGTGGATGAAGGAACAGCACATGCTCAGGATGGATGGATGAATATTCAGGATGGATGGAAAAATAGCAGATGCTCAAGATGGAAGTATGGATCATGCTCAGAATAAAGGGATGGATTGTAACAACTCACCTCAT
Organism: Stegophilus panzeri; assembly: GCA_024331685.1. Lineage (NCBI taxonomy): Eukaryota > Metazoa > Chordata > Actinopteri > Siluriformes > Trichomycteridae > Stegophilus > Stegophilus panzeri. The sequence continues at coordinate 6,099,678 of JANDJT010000190.1, read as the reverse complement.
AGAGGCATGGATAAAGGAATAGCAGATGCTCAGGATGGATGGATGGATTATGCTCAGAATAAAGGGATGGATGAATAGATGGTTGGATGGATGGATGTTTAGGGTGGATGGAGAAATAGCAGATACTCAGTATGGATGAATAAATAGCTGATCCTCAGGTATGGGTGGAGCATGATCCTCAGGATAGACAGAGAAATAGAAGATTCTTATTATGAAGGGGATGGATAGATGAATAGATGTTCAGCGTAGAGGACGGAGAATACCTAGAATGTATGTATGACAGTTGGATGGAAGGATATTGCATCGATGAAGGATTCCCAAAATGGATGAATAAAGATTGAATAAATGGATGGAGAATGTTCAGGATGGATACATTGTTGAAGGATGCTTCAGTGCTCTCATGCTAATGCTTCCATTTGCATGATCAGTAACTAACAGTGCATATTACAGGCCACATTATAGCAGAATTCTGCTGTAATGTCATTCATGTCTCATTCATATGGGACCAAAATTTTGACATGGTAAGTTGACAAAATGTAGAGACACTGAAACATCTTATTTCTTCTTCTAAAGAGGACCTTCTTATTTCTTATGCATCAAAGAAACTGTCTTCCCCTTTCTTCAAGATTTTTGGTGTGTGGATTAAAACAGGGACATGAGATGGGGAGAAGAAAGCAAAGGTAATTCGTCATTTATAAATAATGGATTTATTTTAGAGATGTAGACTGACTTTTCAGGGAGATATGTGTGAGAAAAGCCATGCTCTTAGGCATTCCATCATGTACTCCCCTGCAGGCTCTCTCTCTCACACACACTCCCCTCCTCCTGGAGAAAGAGAGAGAGAGAGAGAGAGAGAGAGAGAGAGAGAGGGGTGCAACATGCAAAGCAACATCAAGAGGGCTGCTTTATTGCTCTTTTTCTTTAGGAGAGCGCGAGAGAGTTAATGCTGCATGCTTTCCCTCCGCCTCCTCCTTGCACTCTCTCTCTCTCTCTCTCTCTCTCTCCTTCTCTCTCTCCGTCTCGCTTTCTCTCTCACTGCTGTGTGTGTGTTTTTTTCTTCCTCCTTGCTGGACAGAGCAGCAGCAGCAGCAGCAGCAGCAGCAGTGGAGGCAGAGGCAGTGCACCAGCAGTGATAGTGGGAGCTCTGGTCCTCTCTCTCCCAGAAGATGCTCAACAACCTAACCGACTGCGAGGAGGGGGATGGGGGCACCAACAACCAGGGTGAGTGGCAACTGCGTGTATGTATGTGTGTATGTGTGTTTGAGCTGACCTGTGCTGACAAGGGGGTATGGTATTTGATAAAGCTTGAAATAAACTCTGCAGTGATACCTGGCGCTGGTGCAAATGTGCGAGTGTGTGACACTGTTCCTGATACCTGTCTAGTGTGCTTGTGTGTGACCTGGTACCTGTACAGTAAGTGTGTATGTGCGTGTGCATGAAGTAACCAGGGCGACAGTGACATATTAATTGAGATATGGGAAAGGAATGAGTGAGTGTGTGTGTGTGTGTGTGTGTGTGTGTGTGTGTGTGTGTGTGTGTGTGAGAGAGAGAGAGAGAGAGAGAGAGAGAGAGGTGAGAGAGTTTTGGCACAAGCTCACGCTGCAAGGTTGCTGTGAGGAGAATGATAATGTTTTCTGCCTGACTGAGGAAGGACAGGCAGTACGGCACTTCTAGTGCATGCGTGATGCGTTATGGATGGATGTGTGACAGAAGTCCCACACAGGCATAGTCTCATCAACCCGCATCAGCCTTCTTCCTCTCTGCCTCCTCACCCATCATCTCCCTCTTTTAATCCTACCTTTCATACTGAAGTGACTGAGGTGTGTGTTGCTCCGCTGCAGTGTGTTTGGTATATCTGCTGCGGACTGTGTTGTGCCTGGAGCTCCGAGGTGTTTCTGACATTCATCTGTCTCATATGCATGAGCACATGTTTTCTTTTCTGTGAGGCTTTAAAGAGAGACAGTAAGATGAAATAGAGCGATATCAGGCTGCTTTATGTCAGTACAGGCTCATGGACATTTCATGGACCCTCTGCAGTAGCGCAGGAACAGGGACCTGTCTGTTTGCAACTCTGATGATCAAGGGATGAGGAGATGATAGGCAGAGACAGATGATAAGAACTTGACAATCATAAGTTCATAAGTGGAATGAACTGAGCTGCATAAAATGATTTTTAATAAAAAATTATTTGCTTTTTCTTGCAAGATATTTTAGGATTAAATGAAATTCTTTGATGTGTGTATGTGTGTGCTATACTCTTATTGGGGACTTAAAACAAAAACCCAAATCCAAAAATACTGTTGCTGCCTCATCTAAATTAACATATACCCGTGCTCCATTACTCATCAAAAAATTCTATTTTTAAAATCTTGATCTGAATATTGAATTTTCTAGTGTTCATCTAATCTCAAATGCTCTGCTTCAGAGGAGCACTGCAGGTCTGGTCTGTCTGGATCTGGTCTGTGCTAAAAGTGCTGCAGTGCTTTAGTTTATTTTCCTTTTATCTTTGTATTAAACATAACACTGATTCTAATATCCAATTTTGATGTACAGAGAATTAAACTGTCTTGGTCTTAAATATTTCAGTGATCTAATGTCTTATGATAGGATATCTGACGTACCAATAATAACACTGGTAGGAGCACTTTTTCCTGTATAGCAACAACAAAAGAAACTGCAGTGGTGTCATCTCTTATATGTACATTAATTATTTTTTCAATTATTTTCATGACCTATATATTTTACCTATTTGTTATTTTAAGCACTGAAAATGATTTTGTTTTTGCTCCAGCGTCCAGTGATGACTGGCTTTTAGATCTCACTTGCTGTCGCTCCCTCTTTTCTTTTTTATGGGGAATTGGGACAGTGCTGCAGTGCTGCTACCCATTTGGTCACCAAGCTTAGGGATTTGTTCACTAAAGCTGTGCCAATACAGTCACTGTGTTGTCTCCTTCATTCTCTATCAGACTACATTAACATTGGGTGATGAGATCATAATATACAAAAGAGATGTTAGATCCCCTTAAAAGCTTCTTCACATGCATGTAATTACCATCATTTCATCTTTGTCATCAGACAATAATAAATGCCACTGAATACCCATTTAGAAATGAAGGCCAAAATTCTCTAAAATCCTACCCACACAGAGTCATGTAGGATAACTCAATTGCAGCATATTAACAAAATGCCACCGCTATTGTGCTATTGAAAATGGATTCAGGTTTGGTCCTTGACATTTTATTTTCAATCACAAATACTTCCAAGACTTTCCAAGCACAGAGAAGTCCAAATCAGAACATCTCTACTATATTGTAATGTAATGTAAGGGTATATGTCTGAGTTAGAGTTTTCATACATACGGTTTCATGAAAATCTTGCCAAATATCTGGACAAACTGAAGATATATGTGAGGGTATGTGATATGTAGGATGTAATTATATAGAGTAGCAACTGATTTTTTTTCTCTAATTAACAAGTGATATCAATCGTAAAAATTAGGAGTGTAATGCAGTGCCACTATCTGTAACTGTTGAGTGCAACCTCAGCTACATCATAAGTGCATACAGTCTTGTGAAAAAATAAGTACAACTCATGGAAATTGTTGGCTTTTTGACATATTTGGACAAGCAAAGATTTGATCATCTTTGAAAGAGTGCCTATTATTAAGGTTGATATACTTGAACAAAAGCACAAGGAAAAGTAGCTTTTTCAATTATTTATTCAACAGAATTATCAATAGATGTGATATTCTTCTGTGGAAAACGTAATTACACCCTTGGCCTCGGAAACTAGTATTACCCCCTTTAGCAGAAATAACTTCTTGTAGGCATTTTGCATGATTGTCCACCAGTCTCTGACGTGTGGAATTTTTGAGCACTCCTCCATGCAATATTCTTTCAGTTGCAACATGTTTGCGAGTTTTCTTGCATGTACTGCCCATTTCAAATCCCCCCACAACATTTCAGTGGGATTCAAATCCGGACTTTGACGAGGCCATTCCATAACCCTCCATTTCTTCTTTTTGAGCCATTCTTTGGTGGATTTGCTACAGTGCTTAGGATCATTATCCTGTTGAAAGGTTCAATTTCAAGTTCAACTTCAACTTTTGGACAGATGACCTCACATTATCTTCAAGCACTCTTTGATATGATGCAGAATTCACATTTGAATCAATGAATGCAAGCTGTCCAGTCCCTGAGGCAGCGAAGCAAACCCAAACCATTTCCACCACTGTGCTTCACAGTTAGTATAAGTTGCTTCTCCTGAAAATCTTTCTTTAGTCAGCTTTAGACTCTATCTTTGATTCGTCTGTCCAGAGCACATTACTCCAAAAGGCCTGGTCTTTGCCTATATGCTCATTGGCAAACTGTAGTCTTGCTTTAATGTTCTTTTTAGACAGCAAAGGCTTTTTCCTGGTACGCCTACCATGCAGCTCAAATTTGTGCAATCATTTTCTGATTGTAGAAGCATGCACTTTGACACCAACAGTTGCACGACTTACTAGCAGATCCTGTGATGATATTTTGGAGTTCTTGGAGACTTCGTTTTGCATCAGATGGTCTGCTCTTGGGCTGAATTTGTTGGGACGGCCAGTCCTGGACAAATTGGCAGTCATTTGAAATCTGTGCCACTTGTAGATGATTTTCCTTAAAGTGGAATTATGCATTTCAAATCATTTGGACATCTTTTTAAATCCCTTGCCAGACTCATAGGCATCCTCCATAACCTTTTTTTTATGAAGGCCTTATAGAACTCTTTGGATCTTGACATGATGTCACCACACACCTCAATAACAAAGGGAACACCAGACACTAGATGGATTTGAAGGTGTGATAAATGTAGGGGTGTACTCACTTTTTTCCATATGACTAATCTGTTGTTTGTTCATTTAAATTGTTAAAATTACTACAAAAATGTCAATTTTATATGTCACCTTTATTACAAATAATAGGCACTGTTTCAAAGAGGATAAAATGTTTGCTTGTCCAAGTATGTCAAAAAACCCCAACAATTTCCATGGGGTGTACTTACTTTTTCATGACTTCATGACTGTAACTGGTCACAACTATAGGTGTGTGGAGGACTGTTCTTTAAATCCCACTCATGCATTTCTGATCTTTGTACCTGCCTGCAATATTTTCTAACAAATGTTATGGTTCTACTTCCCAAAATATAAACAAACTAGTAGCTTAATTTAAACCACCATGACCCTGACCAGGCAGTTGTTAAGGATTAATGAATGAAGCTGTAAATAAATATCTGACCACTCAGTCGTGCCTGCATGAATGTAAAAAAAGCCAACTCGTGCATCTTTTCTGTTGCGTCCCATGGGATCCCAGTCCCAATGCACACCTCTTGTCTCAACCAGATGCCCTATGAATCTTTCTGGCAAGTGTGCCTCTGCCTACTTGTATTTGTATTCAGTTACATCCTTGATAGAAATAAAGCTGTGATTGAACTGCAGATATCTTGCAGTCAAATATCATCCTAATTTTTGGGATTAAGCATCAATGAAGAACCTCAAGAACCTGGAAATGTATTAAGTAATGTCACATGATTCAGGAACATAAACATTACAAATCAATGAGCAGAGTGTGAGCAGTTTCTAACTAACATAACGAGCACACACATATTTTAGCACATACTTCAAACTGTCTAACACTCAAGCATGCCAATTTATGCCTTTGCCAGACTGCTTTTTGGCTGAAGGTCCTCCTCCTGCTGGGATGAAGATCTTTCTGATGCGTTTTACCACCTCTTGACATTTCTCTGTAGATGAGGTTCTGGATTAGGTAGAATATTAAATGGAGGGAAAGTGATGATTGACTTCACAAGTAGAGCAGTGACCTATGGCAGTTTTACCCTTGAATGGGATAATAGAGCAGTACAACACCAAACACTAATCATAGTCATACTCCATGGCAGGGGCCAGAACATATGCAGACACACTTTTGTGTGATTTTCCTGATGCTTTTGTGCAAATCGACTTATAAGTGAAGATAATTAATAATTAATAATACTCTTCCTCAAAGGGCAAAATATGTCTCTATGACAGACATGAGATTTGAACTGATAATCCTATAATTGAGCCAACATTAGTAAAGCTGTCCTAAAGCAGTCTTTTCACTGTCTCTTCCAACCTCTGTTATAGAAAAATAGGCAAACCTGGACAATACCATCAAAGCTAGAACCAGGGCAGGAGATTTTCTGTAACCACTTTACCCTGATCAGAGTCCAGCAGAGCCTATCCCAGAAACACTAGTTGCCTAGTACTGCCAAGATGTCACTGTTATGCCTTTGAGCAAGACCTTCATTTGTCAGTTCAGCTGTAAGTCACTTTGGATAAAAGTGTATGCAAATGAATACATGTTAATGCAAATGTAAGCACAAGAATACAAATACACCCCGAATAGGCCACTATTCAATAACAGAGCAACATGCATACATGCATTCTCAATTTAGAGTCGCCAAACCATTTACAGATATGTTTTTGTGGGTAGGAGTAAATTGCGGAACCCAGAGGAAAACCCACCAGGGGGGGAATGTGTGAAATTCCAGTAGCGCAAGCTCTGGACACTGTGCTACCCACTGTGCCACCAAGCTACCCTACAAAGAATAGTTACTAGATGTCATAACATAGTGTTATTTGTACCAGAAAACCTGCACTAGTATCTGTCTTTCTGCTTCACGATAGAAGACTTTGGTAAAAACATGGACGCAGAATGGCTCCATTGAATTCCACCAACTTGCTCTGCTCATGGGAGTGTAGTCAGTAAACAGCAACAGTAACTCACTGCCATCTATGCAACACTAGGAAGTCTTCCCAGCCAGCTTCAACAAATGATGAATTCCAGTACTGTCATGTTGGTGCCCACGTCAGGTAACAAGTTTCTCCTGACAAGTATGACATGCCCAGTTTTCCACCTACAGTGCTCAGTGTACTTCTCCTCTCAAGAGATCAAGTTTGATAAAGACAGTGTAGCCCAGCTCATCTCATGGCTCGTTGGGAAAGCACTTGAATGGGCCAATGATTGTCTGGATGATAGAGGGCGACATTATGCAGACATTATTGCTACATGTTTCATCACCCTACCAATAGAAAAGAAGCAGGTGTACAGATGTGGCCTTAAAAAATGCGTGTTTTTTTCATGCAGGATCTGGAAGCCTATCACGCAGATTTCCTCTTGTTCACCTGTTTTCCTTGAGTTTTGCACCTTAGCTGCTGGAAGCAGGTGGTTCAAGTTTTCATTCATTGCTGTATTTCTTCATGGGGCTAAAAAATTACCTGGTAGGCTTGACCCAGGATTATAACACATTGTCATGTTTACTCACTCTCCACTGGAACCAACTAAATAGTGCTGCAGTTCTGTCCTTGGACATTTTCTTCTGCAACTGCCACTGTTTAATAGCCTACTGAACATACACAGGGGTAGAAGGTAGAATCTATGACCAATGATAAGCAACCAGAAGCAACTACACCTGTACTACAACTGAGTTCATTATGAGTGTAAATTGTCCTTAAAAACTTAAACATGTCAACTTCAACTTGAAATCCCAAGGTGTCATCGTGCCAAGCACTGCCCTTAGGATATTTGGAGAAATAGTCCCCAATTAAAAGCAATATTTTCCTGTTGAAATGCTGCAGAAATGCTCTGACATGCTATGATCCTGCATGCAGCATCACTCATCCCTGGCTGAGTGAAGTTGATGAAGGATTTGGCATGTTTGGCATAATTTATATTCCTTGTTGTGTCGTGTGCCACCACTTCAGCACGTCCATTTTAGCGTAAAGGCCTAAAATATGCTTGCCCACCATTCCTATTGGACACATGAAGTGAAAATTTTCAAGCCTTTTTTTGTTTTAATCTTGATTACGGTTTACAGCTCATGGAAATCAAAAAAATCAACTATCTCAAAATATTAGAATAAAGAACTTATAATAAAGAAATGTCAACCTTCTGAAAAGTATGTTAATTTATGTACTCAGTACTTGGTCAGGGCTTTAATCCTTTTGCAAGAATTACTGCATCAATGCGGCGTGGCATGGCAATCAGCCTGTGGCACTGCTGAGGTGTTATTGAAGTCCAGGTTGCTTTGATAGCGGCCTTCAGCTTGTCTGTATTGTTGGGTCTGCTGTCTCATAGATTCTCTATGGGGTTCGGGTCAGGCGAGTTGGCTGGCCAATCAAGCACAGTAATACCATGTTCAGTAAACCAGTTACTAGAAGTTTTGGCACTGTGGGCAGGTACCAAGTCCTGCTGGAAAAGGAAATCAGCATCTCCATAAAGCTTGTCAGCAGATGGAAGCATGAAGTGCTCTAAAATC
>JANDJT010000190.1:6076126-6090808 GCA_024331685.1 Stegophilus panzeri | reverse complement strand
ATCTGTTTATCACAGGAAGCCCATTTTCAGAGAATGCACCTTCCAGAATGAATCACTTTCAGCCCTCGTCCAATATATAATCTGAGTCAGCATGTTGGCTACAGATCCAGTGTCCATTTTAAAGTTCACTGTCTCAGCCTCTATGGACATGTTTCTCTGCCAGACAATGTTGGTGTTAATTGGAGCAAACCCTATTTTAGATCTGCCCATCACTGAGAAGGGTTTTTCTTGGCACAGGTTTTACAGTGTGCATTATAAGCAGGACTTTTTTTTCCCTCTCCAATTTGCTCACTTGCCTCACACCCACAAACCAGCTTTCCCCAATCATAGTACAGCTACAAACCAGGGAAGGTAAAGGCTATCCTCCAAGACATGTGAAGCCAGCCAACTGCATTATTTTCAAATTGTTACTCAGGCTGTATCATAGGGTAGTTGAATGCTTGAAGGAAAGTACCCTTCAAAAGCAAATCCCTCTTCTGCATACATGACCTCAGAGATGCCCAAGATTGGCGAGGGTTAAACGGGAAAACCTGGTCAATACCAGCAAAACTAGAACCAAGGCATGGAACTAGGAAAAAAAGAAACTAAAAAACAAAGAAAAATAATAACAGTATATCCAAAAATGAGAAAAATTCAAGGAACATTTTGTTTGACCCAGTGTCTGTAGGCACCAAAAACTCTTCTTAATCAGAAATGATCTAATGGTTTCTATTAAGTGATTGCATTGTTAATGAAAGTCATTAGGTCAAAAACAATTAGAAAGGATTTTTTTCACCAGGGACTGAATTAGAATGAATATTAACTTTCAGTAACCACTTTATCCTGATCAGGGCACTGTGCCTGTTCTGGGAACACTAGACAGGGTTCATACAGATGCTTCATAATAAAATTCTAGGACTTTTCCAAGCACTATTTTTTTGTTTTCAAGAACTATACAAGAGCTGTCATTCAAACATATTCTTTATTTCTTCTTTTAAAATAAAATAAACTTGAATAATTATAATAATAAAACACAGCCAATTTTTATATGGAACCTTTTCCAGCCATGCTGGACTAAATTTGCATTTCCCATGCATTGCTTTGTCTTCACCATAATGTCAATGTAGTAACAACTTTCAATGGAAAGTCGTTAAATGTCGCTAGATTATGTCATGCGCTAATTAGCATTTCATTACGTCGTTGCGTTGTATTTACATTCTGCCCATTGTCAGCCCTTTACATCTGTTTGCTTCTTTCCTACTCTTTGTGCTCACATACTGTACTTTAAAATATATTTTAAAACCGAATTCCCTATAAAGCTGTTCTCATTTACATATTTTTCTGTTTCTGTTGTCAGACAACAGAACGAGTATGAAATAGTGACTGAAATGTGGCACATTAAGACTACATGTTAATCAGCAGTCACTTCCAAGCCAATTACAAGCTGCTGCTCTGCACTGCTAAAATCCTGATTTATAACCGCGACATCATCTGACAAAATCACCATACACACAAGTTAAAGACAACGGCTGTGCTGTGATGTCAGCAGCGTTAGGGAAGCTACTTTGAAACTGTAGTTTTTCAATCTACAAGCTACTCATAGTGTGAAGTAGTTAAGCTACAGTCAAGCTACTCTTTTAAAAAAGTAATTAGCTACACTACAAGTTACTAAGAAAATGTAGCTAACTACACTGAAGCTACTTAAATGGTCAACATTTTTGTATGTCATGATTGTGAATCAGCTTATGAATAACTGTGTATTATTCTACATAAAGAAATTAAACACAATTGAAAAATAATTCAGAACAATTAGGAATTTACAATGTGAACATTAGGCTATTTATCAATTTAACATGATGATCGCGTTCATTTCTATATGCGTCCTTAAATTTGTGCTTGAACTCTTGGACATCGTATTATACTCGAAGTATTGGATAAAGTATTTTAATCTTTGGTTTGCAAAGATTACATATAAAGGTGTAAGATTTATTATTTGAATACTTATGGCACATGAACTTTGACAAAAATGGCCACGGGTAATTGGTTTCCTCATTATCTGAATCAGTTGCCATCTCCCACTCCATCATGGATAATAAGGATGAATAATCAATACTTCCGATAGGCCAATAATACGTGTGTCATGTAATTGAGGATCAGACGGAAGCAATTGCAGGTAAGGCAGCTTTAATGAAATGTCAAAATCCAAATTATAGAGCAAAATTGTAAACAGTAGTCAGGCAAGGGTCAGGCGTTCAAACAAACAGACTGGAATTGGATGGGCAGAAAATTGGAGTCGAGAACAAACAGAATCAAAAACCAGAGAAGCAATAACAAACAATGGCTTGAGAACGACATAGACAAAAGCTAATGAGCGTATACTTCACAAAGTCTTTGTGAATGAAAAGTCTCTTAAAAAGGGTGGTGCGTGTATGTGTGTGTGTAATAGGCAACAGGTGTGTGTGACAACAACTCCGGAGATTGTGATCGTGCCTGTGTGCTGGGTTGGTAGTTGTAGGCCATGGCAGCCATATTTGTAGGCTGAGGTGTATTCTGGGAATCGGACTCCCTAGTTAGCTGTGATATGTGATATGACTTATTAAATTACATCCAATAGAATAAAGAATATATCCAAGAAAAAAAATCAATGAAGACAAGTCATTGATGTTCCATGGATAAACAAATTGGACCACTAAAAATGGAAAAATGAAACGTCAAGAAAGTAATTACTCATACCTGCAGATGAACAAACCACAATTAACTGCCAGCAACAAAAGATTCCCACTTCTCTCTCTAAAGGGTAAACTACAATCAGAGTTGGGTATAACACGTTACAAAGTAACGCATTACTGTATTCTAATGACTTTTTCTGATAACGCAGTAATGTAATGCATTACATTTTAAATGTATGTAATTTGATTACAGTTACTGATGTCAATAAAATTACGTTACTTGCGTTACAAGTTTATTGTTATGAAAACAATATTAAGTAAAATAAATTTTTAAAACAAATCACGTTTTGTCCCGAAGATTTTTTCTTTAGCCCTGAATAATTCTCCTCTTGGAGCGGTTTGTCACTATATAACTGAACATCAGTAAAAGAAGACGGCGGTGTTGTAATTTTATATCTTCAGTGAACGGAGGCAAGACCAATCAGACAGAGTTTACAGGAAAATACGTGGAAATACTCGTGTCTTATTGGCTGACAGCTCTCAATTATGCCAAACACTACCTCACACAGTCAGTGTGAGGGAAAATGGATATACGCTGATTTTATTATTTTACCAGTAAAGGGGAAACTGAAACATCCTCTGATGCTGAGCAGGAAAACAAGGTGTGTAAATGTTTATATGAGTTCCAGTTTACATGAACGTGATATGAGAAAAGCATAAGGAAAGATAATGTGCTTTGCATGGCACTGTAGCGGCTAAACCCATACAATGATAGCTTAGCTGTGCCTCCACTTGGCTAGCGACACCAAACTAGCCTAGTTAGAAAAGTTTTATATTTTATCAGTCTGGAAGTCCTACAAACAGTGACAACACCCGAGACAAGTGTCATGATAAATCCGACTTTTTCTGATCATGTCATCTATTGATGCGCTAAAATTATTGAATTAAAGTAAAGTAATCAGATTACAATTTTAAAGTAGTAATTAGTAATCTGTAGTGGATTACTTTTTTTGAGTAATTTACCCAATGCTGGCTACAATACAGCACACAAAACAACTGACAACTGACTACTCAAAATGCTAGCAACATACCTCTCTGGCAACCGAGTATAACACAGGAAAGGGCGGTGACTCAGTGTCATCATCCTTTTATCAATAACCTAACAACAATCAATAACTTTTTCATTCCCATATGTCACAGTTTATGAACTGTATCCTTTAAACCCAGGGCTCTCAAAGTGGGATACATAAAGCATAGCCAGATGGTTCTTTTTTTTATTTTTATTTTTTAAGAAAACTATTATATTTACATATGAAAGCGATTATATATTTATACATATACATTTATAAGAGCTGGGGGGCATAGCGACTTAGTGGTTAGCCTCACACCTCTGGGGTTGGGGGTTTGAATCCCACCTCTGCCCTGTGTGAGCTGAGTTTGCATGTTCTCCCCATGCTTTGTGGGTTTCCTCAGGGTACTCTGGTTTCCTCTGCCAGTCCAAAGACATGCATTGTAGGCTGGTTTACATTTCCAAATTGTCTGTAGTGTGTGAATGTGTGTGCGATTGTGCCCTGCGATGGCTTGGTACCTTGTGCCCCAAGTTCGCTGGGATAGGCTCTAGGCTCTCATGCGACTCTGTGTAGGATAAGCGGTATGGTAAATGGATGGATGGATTTATATGTGTTATAAGCTTGCCTGACTACTCATACCACTTCCAGGGCCATGTTCAGAACATCTTTTACAATTAGTTTCAATGCTAATAGTTCTGCATTATTAAACTTTATTTATTAAAAATAAATATAAACCATAAGCCAATCCATTACAGAGAAAGCAGTAGGAGGCATATGCTGGGTTAATGACAGCTTCTGGTAGAAACCACTGTTTAGCTGCATAATGTGTGTGTCATCAGCAGCACATATCCATTACGTGAACCCAAACCCAAACAAATGTTTTCAGATAGATGTTATTGCCTCGGTAGCTTGCTATACAAGACAGCGATGCAATCAGGAACTGTTTTTGTGTATGTGTGAGAGAGAGAGACAAACTGCAAATGATTTGTTGGTTAAATTTACAGTGGCTTTGGCAGTCAGATTGCTATCCGAGAGAAGAGAAGACTCAGTGCATCTGTGCGAATTAACATCTATTGCAGATAAAGCCAGATAACAACAGCTAGTGCGATAGCAAGAAAGCCTGCTCTAGTTGATAAATATCAGCCTTAATTAGAGCAATTCATCACTGCTCTGAATCTAAGATTATGTGTGTGTGTGTGTGTGTGTGTCTGTCTGAGTGTGAGTGTAAAGTGTGTATGGTGTGTCAGGCTGCAGTGGTGGTGTGTGCATGATTCCCCTGTGTGCATTTCACTATAATTACTTTTCTATTATTATTCTGAAAACACACACACACACACACACACACACACACACACACACACACACACACAATTTCCTGTTAATCTGATTGCAGTTGTGTCAGCAAATTAGTGTTGACCTGTGGATGGATGGAGAGTGACTGGTGCTTATTTGGTATGCATACACATACACACACACACACACACACACACACACACACATATACTATACTATGCACCTTCTTCTGAAGTTAAGGTATTTCCATATTGAACCTAAATCTACGAACTACTGTTTTCCTAAATCATCAAGACTCGTTGTTACATTAATCTTCCTCCAACCATTGCACGTCTAACTTTAACATTTGTTTCATTGTAATCTCTTTATATGTCACATTCAGTGTCTTTTTTTTGGAAACATTATAATACAGTAAAAGGATAAAAAGGTAATGTGAATAGAAGAGAATAAGGAATGCAAGTGTGTAGATGTAATGGCTTAATTACATTCTTATAGCTATTACATAATACAGTGTTATACATTACACTATAATGTTATAATTATACAGCACTGAGTAGAATTCTATAATTATACGGGTACACTCTCATTCTTTTTTCTCAGATGAATACATTTGACACTACTTGTGTTTGTTTTTAAACACGACTTGTCAGAATAGTAATACTCACCAGCAACTGTATTGAAGAGAGTGTTACACTGCAGATGGGATTATGCTGTAACGACATGACCGTTCAAATATTTTTTAGAATTTGAAAAGACAGTCGGTTTAACTTCTTCTAAAAAGAAATAACTTGACATTTATATTCTTAAAAAAGGACATCTAATAAGCAATTTTCAAATAAAAATCCAGGAAATAAAGACATATGACTTACTGTTTCCGAGGCCCCGCCCACACATATAAGGATATTTTTTAAAATGTAGTATTTTCTATGGGTGTACAGATCAGACGAATTGAATCGATGCATCAAGTAAAGGCAACAACTGAAATAAACTGAGCAACAATCATAAATGTATTATCAGCAGTTTTTTTTCCTTTTGAAAAAGTGCATACAACTGGTGTGTAAAAAAAAAAAGATTCCTTTTCTTTTAAATGATGTGCAAATACACTAGCAAGGCAATTTACCCATAACTCTGATGCTTAAAATTGTCCTTCTCTATGTCATCATCGTTCATGAATGATATGCCTACTCCAGATTATAAATAAAGTTCGTTAGGCTACTAAATAAATTTAGCAGATTGCCTTATGAATCAAAAGTGTGCCATGACGTGTAGAAGCTACAGCTTTACACCCCTAGTATTTTCTCTGTATTTTGGCCTCCCATCTATACAATCTTTTGAGTCACTGAATATGCAGGATTTTGAATTATTGGAGGAAATGTTAAAACTCTGCTTTTACATGAAAAAAGCTTATTGAAAACACTGACCTCACAGCGTCAACCTGCACATGCCCAATGCGGGTTTGTGCATGCTTTAAATGTGCTAGAATGCATGGTTTTTCATGGCTGATGACCAGGATGTTACTTTGTGATCTGCAGTTACTTATTCTATAATGTGTAAAATTTAATTTCACTTTTTTAATTAGTAGTCCCACAGGGGCAAGAACGTGGTGCACTGCACAATACTCTGTACTGCACCTAAATCCACTTCTCAGGCCCTACAAATAAAGACCCAAGTGTAACATTAAGTAGTAGTTCCATCTCATTGTCACTTATTCTTAACATTATCCATCATTTGACATAAAAAGTTTTTGACATGCTGTCATTGGTCTTTAAACGTTTTGGAGATATTTTTGGAAATGCTGTTCATGTGGATGGATTTGTTTTTTAAAAAAACAAACAAAAAAAACCTAAACAACAACTACATTTTCAAAAATATCTGTATGCATGTGCACATTGCCTGAGAGTGACTGGTAATGGAGACAAATGGACAGCACTCTGGAGCAAATGCATTCCCTTTCTCTAGAATATACAATTATTTTGTAGGTTTTTGCCTGAATACCTTATTTTAAATTTTTCATGCAACAGGTTGGCAGATGATTGGACTTGCCGGTAGAAATCATTTACCACCAGCTTGCTTGACAAAGAGGTCATGACATTTTTATGCCACTGTGATAAATTAGTAATTTTTGGTATAAATGGTCGATAGAGCTTCCTTTGGCTGGTATTTGTATACCAAAGAATTTACAGAATACAAAATAAGAAAAAGAAGAAATATCCAAAGCAGGGGGTCAATATACAGCCAGACTAGGCAAACACCATAGATTCAAACCAGGAAATAAATTTTCTTTGAAAACCCACAGTGATAATATTGCTTAGTATTGTAGGCTTAATGCATGACAAGATTTTTTTGCAAAAAGACAGGGGAATGAAAGTTAAATGAATAAACTAATCAGGGAAAACAAAAGACCTGTGAAAACAATCTACAGAATGAACCACTGAAGACACACTGATGGAGACAAGACCGAAACAGAAAATAAAAGCACCTGCCGCTGTTGCCATGGGAACCATGATGTGAAGCATGTAGTGTGAGATTTTGATAATAGAGCTGGTGAAGGAGCAAAAAGTGACACAAACTGTTTTAAGGGTTGGAGTAAGTACTACTGATCAGGAGCACTACACTGGATATAAAATACCTCTCTACATACCCCTGTTACAATGGCAAGTTTTTGTGATGAAAAAAATGAAACCAAGATAAATCATTTCAGAACTTTTTTCACCCTCAGTGTGAAATTACAACGGATACAAAATAAGTGAAAAACGATCAGAAACATTTTAGGGAAAAACAGAAAAATTTAAAACAATTACAATAACCTTGTTGCATTAGTGTGCACACCCTTTTATAACTGGGGATGTGACTGTGTTCAGAATGATCCAATCACATTCAATCTCATGTTCAAAAGTAATTATCGTACAGCTGTCATCGATTAAATTATTCTGATTAACCCCAAATAAAGATCAGCTGTTTCTGTAGGATTTTCTTCATATCCTCTTGGTTTCATCTGACTGCTGAAGCCATGGTCTGCAAAGAGCTTACAAAGTATGCATGGTATCTCACTTGTCAAAAGGAATCGGTTAGGAGAGTACAAACATTTTCCCAAAATATTAGATGTACTGTGGAACACTGTGAAGGCCATCATCAACAAGTGGAGAAAATGGGGCACGGCATTGACATCACCAAGAACAGGATGTCCCTCCAAAATTTACAAAAGGACGAGACAAAAACTTGACGCTGCCAATAGACCAATGGCAACATTAAAGGAGCTGCAGGAATATCTGATAAGTATTGATTACTTTCTGCATGTGACAACAAGCTCTCATATTCTTCACATCACAAGTCTTGGCTATGCAGTAGGGTGGCTAGATGGAAGCCCTTTCTCACAGAAAAATATCCAATCTCAACTAAATGTAACAAAATGTGTTGTGGTGTGATGAAACCATTTCTAAAAGGTATAATAATTCCATAATTCTGAAGGTGTGTTTGGTGCAAATTACCAAAAGAACACCATGCCCATGGTGCAGCATGGTCCTGGCAGCATTATGCTTTAGGGTTGCTTTTCTTCAGCTCGAACTGGGGCTTTAATCAAGGTAGATAGAATCATGAGTAACTACAAGTACAAGTTGATTTTAGTGCAAACCCTTCAGGTGTTTGCTAGTAAGCTGATGATTAAAAGGAATTTCAGCTTTCAGCATGACAATGACCCAAAGCATACATCCAAATCAACAAAGGAATGGCTTAATCAAAAGAAGATCAACGTTATGGAATGAATTAGCCAGAGCCCAGACCTGAATTCAACTAAAAATCTGCGGGGTGAAGCAGGCTGTGCATAGGAGACAGACCTGAAGCAGGCTGTGCATAGGAGATGCCCTTATAATTTGATGGATCTAGAATGTTTTTGCAAGAAAGACTGGGAAGAGTCAAGATGTGCCTCTCTGATAGACTTTTACTCAAACATTGCAGTGCATGCTGTTATAGGAAAATAACATTCCGCAATGCTTTATTCCTCTTATACCACAGCAATTTGCCAATGATTATATTTTTGTTCATATAAGCAACAAGCCATTATTTTTTATCCATTTATAGTGACACTTAATTCTGTTGAATGTCCATAAAATGTTATCACTTACTGTATGTCATCATGCCATTAATGACAAAAAAAAACAGCTTTAGTTTTTTGTTACTGAAAAAAACTAAAAAGAGTAAAGTCCTCTGTTATGAAGGTTTTCATGTGGCTCCTTTCATAAATCTTATTTAAATGTCTCCTTACAAGAAGTTTCACCATATCAATGATTGGATGCTTCTTTGCAAATGCTGTTACTAAATATGAGGATGTTTTTAAATCTGTTAATTAGTAGACGTAGACTATATGGAGCATCCACCATACAAGCTGCTGTAAGTTGTTACTGCAGAAATGGGATTTGTATTGCAGCTGGCACTGCTGTCAGAGCTGCTGTTATAGAAAATTACTCAACACCTTCTGACCCATAATGTTTTAGAATTCAAAAGCACCGTGGTATAAAGATACTTTAGACCTTTGGGAAGCATTGTGATATAGTCCAGGTACCCATGAGCAATGCGAGTCATCGATCACCTCAACACATAACAGCACAGCAAGAGCAAGACTCACATGCACACGCACACGCACACACACACACGTACACACACACACACACACACACACACACACACACACGCACGCACACAGACAGTGGGAGAATGGTTATATTTTCCTCTACTGTATACAAGCCCTTTAATATTTTTGATAGTCACAGTGACTTGGAATTTTTTTAATGACTTACTTTATTATCTATGTGAAGCATTTTAAGTGGAGGCTGGCCCCTGATTTATAACTTCACAATGAAATTCTGCAGAAGTAGGCACAAAATATATTGTCGGCTTTAGCAGTTTTGCTTGTTGAAAAAGCAGGAGAGAGATCAAATCAGAAAGTGGTAACTGCTTGGCTTTTTGTTGATGCCCGTCATAAGTCAAATGAACATCGGGGACAGATGGTACAAACCAGTTTTAGATGCCACACATGCTAGGGGATTAAAGCAGAGCAGCACTTTCCTTGAATTAGACTGGCCTGGAGGTCATCCACACCCTAAAACACACATGCACACACATAGTAACATTGTGTCTAAAAGCATCATGCACTGTTGTAAACACTATTCAGTGAATTAAAGCAGTAGCTTAATGGGGTCTTCATCATCAGGCTTGTCTCATCCACTCCAGCCCGTTGATTACAACTGTGACATGCCGAATGCTGGACCCTTGAAATCAGTGGGTGCAAAATTATTGTTTCTCATTCTCATACATTTCCTATTAGTTTCATGGCATATACTGAATCACTCATAGTTCGTAGTACAGACTCATTGATGTTTTGGCTCTACATAGATCTAATTAAGAGATTTAATTTAGAATTCATAACTGTTTTTTGGGTGAATCTGTCATGTACAACAACCCTGACCACCCCACCCCACCACTCCCTTGCCCCCAGCCATTACTTTACACTGTGTAATTAAATATAATGAGAACATTAAGTAGAAACAGAGGTGGATAGTAATCAACCTAGGAGGTCAAGAGCAAGCGATGCAACAGATATATTCATAGACCAGAGAGTTGTAATATTCTAGGTTTGAAAGATTGCACTTCAAACCCTGGAACCGTGATGCAGCAGTACCTCCTGCTAAATATACACTCACCATCCACTTTAATAGGAACACCTGCACACCTGTACATTCATGTAGATATCTAATCAGTCAATCATGTGGCAGCAGTGCAGTGCAAAACATCATGCAGATACAGGTCCAAAGCTACAGTTAATGATCAAACATCAGAATGAAAAAAGGGTGATCCCTGTGACTTTGGCATGGATGTTGGTACCAGATGGGCTGGTTTGAGTATCTCAGAAACTGATGATCTCCTGGGATTTTCACACATAAAAGTCTTTAGAGTTTACACAGAATGTAAACAGAATGTAAATGGTGTAAAAAACAGAATGGTGTAAAAAACAAAAATATCGAGTGAGTGACAGTCGATGGATGGAAACATCTTGTAGATAAGAGAGGAAAATGAAATATAGTAACTCTAATAATCATTCTTACAACCATGGTGAGCAGAAAAGCATCTCAGCATGCACAGAACATCGAGCTTGAGGTGGATGGGCTACAACAGCAGAAGACCACATCACGTTCCTCTCCTGTCAGCCAAGAACAGGAATCTGAGGCTATCATGGGCACAGACTCACCAAAACTGGACAGTTGAAGATGAGATTAAAATCTGGTCTTCTGGTCTTTTTCCAATCTTCAACTGTCACATAGATTAGATAAGTGTATGAATGTGCAGATATACAGGTGTTCCTAATAAAGTGGATGGTGAGTGTATATAGAAACAAATAGAGTATAGCAAAGTATATTAAAGTAAAAACCTTGGTTGATGTACCATATTTGCTGCATAAATGAAGCATATAACTGCATCAATTTGTCTCATCATATAAAAGAGACAGGAGAGAGTCGTGTTTGGATCCCGGCTTCTGTTATTGTTAATTGTCACATTAAAGTGAATAATACACATAGGACAACCAAAGTTAGCCAGCTAATGACAAGAGCATGTAGCAGATGTAGATGTGGAAGTTTCTAAAGTTAGTTTGCATTTTAAATTGCATTGTTGATGTAATTTCGCTTAAGTATAAAATACCTAGCATTTGATTTTATACCACAGCACAGTTGAATTTTCGATTCTGATTAGACAGAAGGTGTTGGTGACTTTTTTTTTTAGCAGATACAAATCACAGGTTTATATTAATGCACTCATTCTAATGTGTTCTAACAGCTCATTTACAGAGACTTGCATGGTGGACACTCCACATAATCTAAGCCTAATAATAAATGGATGATAAATTATATGTATATAATCATTGAAGCTTTCTGTAAGGAGACATTTATTTGACATTTTTGGAAGGAGTCTCCAGTGTCAGCAATCAGTGATAAAGCTGTTCCTTTACGTTTTTGACCACAGGACAGTCTTTAGGGTGGGGAACTTTGAACGTTTTGATTTGTCTGTAATATGACAAGCTGCATTTTTTTGTCGAAAGGTGTCAGGAGAGAAACAAAAGAAGCTGGTGAGACAGCAACTGTTTATAGCTGCTATGACATAATAACACGAACTTGTAATAACAGGAACTTGTTGACTTTGCACACCATTAAGTGTAACTATAAACAGATACAAAAATATTTCACTCTTTAATAAATTAAAGAAAAATAATAATGGGCAATTTGCTGTGTTATATTAGAGGAATAAAACACTTGCTGTTATAAGAAAATAATCAACTGCTGGGTGGTATCAGTAACTCAGGATCATGCCAGGCGTATGTTCTAGTATGTAGTAGTATTAAATACGAGTAGTATTTATATTATATATGTATATATATTTATAGTAGTATTAAATACGAGGTGTTCGTATGTTATTCGAGACACAGCTATTAAGAAAATTCTGCACTTAACCCAAGATGTCCAGGTCTCTGTGTGATGACTGCCCTTTGTTTTTCTTCGTGCATTCTGAACATGGCCTTGCGGCATTTTTGTTGGTTATAGGTTGGGGCAGTACTTCTTATATAATTGGTTGAGTATTATGTCATTGCCGAAGAGAGTGTGGCGTTATATAAGCTCTGTCTCTTAATGGCACATCTAGGATTTTAATATGGCGTACTGCTGTAATCCCGCTGATGTGTTCGGCAATGACTGATGGCTTTGCTAAACTGTGATGGCCAGCTGTTCCTGCTACGCACATCAGTATCAGTAGAGGCCTTTTTTTGGTAAGGGAGGAGAGTTGAAGTTTTATAGAGGGTAAGTAAAGTTTAAAGAGCAATAAGGACCAGCATTGCAAAATCTTGTGTAAAGAAAAGAGATAGAGATACATATAGGGGAAATAATCATCTCTGGCATGTCCACAGGACACACACACACACACACACACACACACACACACGGTCTGTCTGCACTGGACTGGGGAAAATAGAGGTCAGTGCACTGCATGTGTGTTATATTGAGTACCTGTTTCAGTTTCCTGTGTGTGGTCTAAAGGATCCTTCTGTTTCCTGTTACTGTGCAGCCATGGCACTCATACAATGATACTAATAGACTTTTACGGACAAACATTTTTGCTAAAAGAATAAGCATAATCATACTTATTGTTATTGTTGTTGTTATTATTGTTGTTGTTGTTATTATTATTATTATTATTATTATTATTATTATTATTATTATTATTATTATTTTCTCTTTTGCAGGTGATTTTATTTCCATCCAGATTGGTAGTGTTTTTAAGGGTTTTTGCATACTTCTTGTGTCATCCAGAGAGCTATTCTCTAATTTTTACAAGCTTCTACCATTGAAAAAACAATCAGTATCTGGGATAAATTAGTTATCTCATCTCTCCTACACACACAAATGCCAAGTGTTCTGAAATGCTATATCCAGGATCATATCACTTTATGCTATTACAGCCAGTATAAAGTCTCACTTAATGTTTGCATCTGCCACAACCGCATTATTCTAGCACATTCTATAAATTCATGAGGTAATAATGTGATCATATTCCTAGTTGGTACTCAAACTTCAAATTCATATACACCCAGATGTAAGCAGTTTATCATGGATGAGACATGAAATAATTTTATTAAATATGTATTTTCGTCTGACAAATTATTAATGGCAAAATAGGGCTTTAATGTGTACATTGTGAACCACATCCTATTTTAACTTTTGACTGCTATGTGAGAATTTGTATATTGCAATGTAACAGGTAAAAAAAACCCCCAACATAAACAGAATTTCAATCCATTATGGAAATATTATGCTAATGCACAGGTATATATATATATCCTTTTCAGTCTCAGACATTATATATATATATATATATATATAATGTCTGAGACTGAAAAGGATTTTTTTTTTAACTGGAAATAAAAATATTGTTTAAAATTTGTCTCAAATAAATCAATATCTTGAATCTTGGTTGCCATTAAAAATTAAGAACGTACCAAATACTTGAAGAAAAAAAACCTCTGAAAATCCTACTTTTCACTCAGATTGTTGCTGAAAATTGGTAATGAAAAGTTTGTATTAAATTAGAAAACAAGTATTTTCACAATTTGGACACTACTGTATATAAATAAATGACCAATAACCATCAGCAGAAATTTAAAACAGGGTTGCCTTAATAGACCTCTATATATGCTTTCAAATAGCATGCCAGTATCAATAATTAATCAGGAAAATGAGTTGGACTACCATGTTGCCATATGCTAATACTTTCATAAATCATTGCATTACCATTCACTCTGCACTGAAATCCATCCATCCATTTTCTGTACCGATTATCCTACAGAGGGCTGCGGAGAGCCTGGAGCCTATCCCAGGGGACTTGGGGAACGAGGCGGGGGACACCCTGGATGAGGTGCCAACCCATTGCAGGGCACAATCACACAAACATTCACACACTGTGGACAATTTGGAAATGCCAGTCAGCCTACAATGCACAACTGAGGGAGGAAACTGGAGTACCCGGAGGAAACCCCTGAAGCTTGGGGAGAACGTGCAAACTCCATGCACACACAGTCAAACCCCCAACCTTTGAGGTGTGAGGCTAAGCACTCAACCCCCCGAACCATCCCCGAC
>JANDJT010000190.1:6047369-6060894 GCA_024331685.1 Stegophilus panzeri | reverse complement strand
ATATGACATGCTGTGTTTTTTGTCTTATTAACTTTGAGAGAGCGTGAGAGAGAGAGAGAGAGAGAAATTGAGGTGATAACGAAATAATTTAACTATAACAGTAAAGCCAACTATAAATGCATAAAATGTACATTAAATGTTGTTAGCATTGGAAAATTGCTGTGGTATAAGAGGAATAAAACACTTTGGGATGTGTTTCAATGTTTGTTGATGATTTTCCTATAACAGCATTGTGTTTTAGTTCTTATTTACCACACACGTACCTTTTAAATACTAGCTATTTCTCATATTGCGCTCCTGAAGTGACTAAAATTTATTAATACTGGTCTAAGATTCTTTAGTAAAGCAAAATGATTGTTTTTACTGGTTTTAATGTATTTATCATGCATAAGTCAGTCCATAGAGGATTTCGTGGAGTCTATTTTTTGGGATTGTTGCAGCCAAAAATGCTTGATTTTTCTAAATTTACAGAGTATTTTGTGCTTTTAGTGGAAAACTACTTGAATTGGTGAAACTGCAATTGCAAGAAATTGTTTTACACGGTCTTTCGCAGTGATGCTTGTTGGTAAATGAGGCCTTTTAGCTGTACTCATGTACGACGCACATGAATTCGCAGAGGGCTTTGGCTGAATGCGCATTGCGATGACATCACCTGATGTATCTTGGCCCAAATCTACAGAAAATCTTAAATTTTTTTAAAAAAAAATTTCAAGCTCCTCTGAATATTACGGAGTTTGCTTGAGTTTGCATTAATTTCTGCATTAGCAAAATCGATGAATCCTAGAAGGACTAATAAGTGTCACAGGTGATTCTTGCAATATTGACTGGAGGTGCTGCAGGACAACTTTGACATTCTGGCCATTGCTGCATTGTGTGTAATGTGACTGAAGACAATGCTGGAGCTCATCATGGCTGAAGGGAAATGAAAATAGCACATTACAATGTCATACTACCCCATTCATCCCAATTCATCCCAGATTTATTAAACAGCTTCGCATTTTATATGCACTGGATCACTTCTTATGCAACCTAATTGGGGCAAAAATGTTTGCTATAGCTTATGCAAGTGTGTCATTGGAGACTGACAATAATATACGGAGGTGCAGCTTTTTTTTTTGTGGTACCAGTAGTCTGAAAAATTGGATGGATTGGTTGAAAATAAGTTGGATGCAGTCTTTTGCTGATTAAGGGGGTGAATACTACAAACTGATGATGCTGCATCCTCATTAGTGAGTCTTTATGTGTGTTCACAGGAGATGGAAACCCCAAAGAGAGCAGCCCTTTTATCAACAGCAGTAGCAGCATTGACATTGAGAAAAGCCAGCAATATGATGGAAAGCACATGGCCCTGTTTGAGGTACAGTTTTTTTCAGAGCTGATATTAGAAAAATCATTGTTGCCTATGGCCTTTAACCATGGCATGTTTTTTTTATTATTATTATTTCTTTTTTCTTTTTTATTAAAATGATTACTTCTTTTTTTTTTCTTTTTTACTTCTTTTTTTTTTTACAAACACTGAGACACTTTAGTTTTTGTACATGTTATCTTTTTTTGATTAAAAGTCTCCAAACACCATAGCATTTTCTGGTTCAAATCCAATGCACAAATAGCGTGTAAAATACTGCGTATAATAAAAACTCTGATACAAAAGTTGAACATTGACTTACAGTTAAAATGAAGTTGAACTGTTTACCGTTTGTTGATGAGCGTGTTCGTGTGTGTGTGTGTCTGTTTGTGTGTGTGTGTGTGTGTGTGTGTGTGTGTGTGTGTGTTGTAGGAGGAGATGGACACGAGTCCCATGGTGTCCTCTTTGCTCAGCAGCCTTGCCAACTACTCCAACCTGCCACAGGGCAGCAAGGAGCATGAGGAGGCCGAGAATAACGAAGAGGCCCGCAAGAAAACAGTGCAGGTAAACATACACCATGTTTACCCAACAAGCTGCAGGGTTTTTTTTGTCTTATTAATGTCACAAACTAGATTACAAAAGAGAGACTGGTGAAAGAATGACTGTTTGTAACTTCTGAATGATGAAAGTAAGTCATAACTGAAACTTACTGGTCTTGTGAATGTTGTGACTATAAACATAATGTAAATTACATAAATATAATACTAAATTGTTAAAATATGTGACATTTCTTTCAGTAATAAATTAGAAATGGTAATTATTTGCAAATTGATGTGGTATAAGCAGAATTACACACTTCAGGCTGTGCTGTTATAGAAAAATTATTTTATATTCTTTTACATCCGCTCTTCTTCTCTCAGACAGTGAGGAGAAGCTGCTCCAATCATCCACTGCCAGCCATGTGTGTTTCTGCCGCCCCGCCTTGCAGCCATGTGCGCTCTTGCTGTCTAAAATAATCGGTGTGCTGAAATGGCGCTGTCCATTCAGCACCCCGCCAGCAATTGCGTGAAGAGCGTGAGGAGCGTGATGTGCGTTGTGTGTGGGGGCTGCAGGCCCGCCATCACAGTATGCTCCCCCCACCCCCACAGTGCTGAGCCTACTGTCGGTGTGCGTTGGGGCCAAAGGCATACCTTTGTTATACCATCGGCGTTTCCATGTTGGGCCCCTGCCTGGTGCTGGACCTGGGACAAGAAGTCCTGCAATGAGAGGAACCACTGAGTTACCCTGGCGTTTGAGGTCTTTGGCCCAAGCCATCCACCACAGGGGGGCGTGTTCAGTTACCAGGGTGACGTGCAGTCCCACCAGGTAGTATCGCAGTTCCTCTGAGGTCCACTTTATTGCAAGGGCTTCCTGTTGACTTACAGGACTGGGTGCTTTTTGCCGTTGAAGGTTTAGGACAGGACAGCCCCCAGTCCAGTCTCCAAAGCGTCCGTGTATATGGTGAATGGCAGAGAGAAGTTTGGATTCCGGAGGACCGGCGAGCTGGTGAAGACTTGCTTGAGGGCATGGAATGCCTGCTCTGCTTCCTTGGTCCACTGCACCCGGTCCGGTTGGCCTTTCTTGGTTAGGTCTGAGAGGGGGGAAGTTATAGAGGAGAAGTTAGGGATAAATCTCCTGTAGTACCCTGCCAGCCCCAGAAAGGCACATAGCTGTTTTTTATGTGAGCTGGGGGTACCCTCTTACTGCCTCCAGCTTCTACTCTTATGGCTTCAGCAACCCTCTGTTAGCCCCAGGAGGCATTTCTTCAGGTTGGCCATCAGCCCGGCCTTCCAGAGGTTTCTGAGGACTTCCCCGAGGGGATAGAGGTGGTCATCCCAGGTGGAGGAGTAGATGACGACATTGTCCTAGTAGGCAGCCACAAACTGTCCATTGGAAAGACGCTGGTGCTCTATGGAGGCTGAAGGAGAGAACCCAATACTGCCAGTGGCCACTGGTGGTGCTGAAGGTGTTTTTGGCAGTTGCTTCTGGTACCAGGTTGACTTGTCAGCAGCCCTTTGTCAGGTCCAGGGTGGAGATGAACTGGGCTCTTCCCAAACGTTCTATCAGGTCATCAACTTGGGCAAGGGGGTAGCTATCGAACTCAGAGACCTGGTTGAGCCTCTGGAAGTCATTGCAAAGGCAGTGGTGTTTTATTTTCATGGTGGACCAGATGGGTCAGGCGTGGGGTGGACGAGAAGATGTCGATGAACTGGTACACTAGCTCTGTCAGCTCTTGGCACTGTGTGGGCATAAACGCTTCCCCTCGATATACCAAGGTATGCTCTAAAGGAACTTGGGCTCTAAAGGAACAACAGAAATGGCGGAAAGCACTGGGGCAGGCTGGACCCATTTTTTCAGCAGGTTAAACTGGGTGTCTGCATGCTTAACGGGCTGTTGCAGTCAATAATTCACTAGGCCCACCCTCTCGAGGACTGTGTAGGGGCACTGTCAGTGGGCCAGGGACATACAGGCGGCGTTTGGGAGCAGCAGGAGCACCTGGTTGGAACTCTCGTGGCTGGGCTGATCAGTTGTAGGCCAGCTGCTGCTCTTGCTGGGCTGCCTCCATGTGTTCCCAAATGTTGGGGGTGACCCAGTTGATCCGCTTCTGCATCTCTTGTACATAATTGACCAAGGACCGGAACAGAGAGGGCTGCTCTTCCCAGGCTTCTCGGGCCACATCCAACAGTCCTCGAAGTCACTGCCTGAAGAGAAGTTCGAAGGGGGTGAACCAGGTGGATGCTTGAGGCATCTCTCGGATCCCAGTTTCGGCCATCCTCATCTATCACTTGGCGGAGCATCCGTTTAAGTGTTTGGTTAAAGCTCTCCACCAAGCTTTCAGTTTGGGGGTGTTAGACGAAGGTCCGGAGGTGTTTCACCTGCAACAACTGACACAGAACACCTATTAGTTTTGAGATGAGAGGCATACCTTGGTCAGTTGGGATGTCCTTTGGGATCCCCACACTGCTGAACAGGAGCACCTGAACGTGGGCTTGTGGTTTCTGGGTCAATATCCGCTGGCACTGGGGGTACTGCTGACAGAAGGCCTGGAAGTCGGCATCCATACAGGGCCACAGGAACAGTTCCAGCTTGACCAGCATGTTGTGGGCCCCGAGGTGGACGCCGAGTGGCTGGCTGTGGGCGAGATGCATCAGGGGCTGAGTCTTGGAATGAGGGATGACCAGGAGGTCACAAGGCTGGCTTCAGCGCTCTGTCTGGAAATAGAGGAGGCCATTGGACACCAGGAACTAGGTGGCTGGGAGATGCTGCTCCGGTTCCTCTTTCTGTTCGAGCCCAAGGTTCCCCTCCCGAGCGACCTGGTGAAATACAGAGCAGACTGGGTTAGAGGGTGTGAGTGTCTCACCTGAGACTGAGACTGTGGCGGCTGGCTTCTTCATCTGGCATCATTGGCAGTGGCTTCTCTGGGTTGGCTGTGTGGGAAACCATGGCCAGTTCCGTCCAAGCAGTAGTGGCACCAGGAGCTCAAGAATCAGCCTGACGAGGAGCGGCCAATTGTTGGTCAGTGCAGAGACAGTGACTTTTGTGGCAGGGACCTCCTGGATGTCTCCGTGGATGCAAGACACCAGGAGGTATGCTGTGGGTTCGGGCAGCTGGCCAAGGGCGGTTGGGTGGACCAGGGTTACTGTGCTCCCTGAATCGAGGAGGGCTGTGACTGGTTTGCCGTTCACCCTTATGGCCATGGTTGGGGCATCTGGAGGCAAAGCAGCATGTAGGGCACAGCCTGTCAGTCTGGGCTTAACGACATGGTGTAGGACGGCTGGGTCTGGCTCGGTGGGCATGGGCTTGTCCCTGGGTGCTCCATAGGTGGGGCAGCTTTCCTGCAGTTTTCTCTCCCAAGGCAGGATGGGCTCCTGGGCTCTCCCAAGGCAGGATGGGCTCAGGTGCAAAGGTTTGAGTGTGTGAGGGTGGATCACTGTCTTCCTGGAGTGGGATGTGAGAATGGGCTGGAGCAACCATGAAGCAGGAACCCGGAGGGTTGGCTGAGGTCAAGGGTACCGGTGGGAGGCAGAGCGCAGCCGGGGAGCTTCTCCTCTGCACTTGGCTTCATCATCATCCACATCTGTAAATAAAAGAGAGAAAGAGAGATGAATCACTTGCCGTGTTTCGGGAAAACAAGTTCACCACACCATGTTTTCTGTGCCCTTTTATATCTACTCCTCTTCTCTCAGACGGTGAAGAGAAGCTGCTCTAATCATCCGCTGCCAGTCGTGGGTGTTTCTACCGCCCCACCTTTGCAGTTGTGCAAGGAGCGTGATGTGTGCAACGCATGTGGGCTGCAGGCCCACCATCACAACCAAAAATTTTTTAGATCTTACAGTTGTCAATACATTCTGTGCATCTTTCCTTTAATGGATTTGACATACCTCTTTGCATAGATCATTTCTTCACCTACTAAGTGATTTATCATGTATAATGATCTGTGATTTTTGAATGACTGGCTGCATTCATTATTAACACACACACTGATGCTGGTCAATTTGTTAATCATTTCATTGATTTGCCATCTCCATTGATGCTGCTGTGTGGTTACTGATTATTGTTTATTGATATGGTTTTGTCAGGCTCCTCGTATGGGCACGGTGATGGGTGTCTATCTGCCGTGCATGCAGAACATCCTGGGGGTGATCCTCTTCCTCAGGATGACGTGGCTTGTGGGTATTGGAGGAGTCTTGGGCACCTTCCTCATCGTCTTCATGTGCTGCTCAACGGTGTGTCTCTTAACCTTTTTCTTGATCCCTCATAAACGCATGCAGTTATGGTACGTCTGTACTGCTCAGGTTATACTGTCCCATTTAGGTTTTGTGAAACAATACCATTTTTTTTAAGATGTTGAACTTTTTAAATAAACAAGATTTATATTAGAATAATCTGCTTTATATTACACAAAATAGACTTATGTCATTTAATAAGGTGACATAGGAAGGTGTAATAAAAAAGTTAAAGAATTCTCTTGTAATTTTAAGAGTCTCATGCTGTCTGAGAAGCAAATTGCAATTGTGATTAAATGATGTAAAGTCTAACCTTTCCTCTTTTTACTATATACAGTCATATGAAAAAATAAGTACACCCCATGGAAATCGTTGGCTTTTTTGACATATTTGTACAAGCAAACATTTGATCATCATTGAAACAGTGCCTATTAATAAAGTTGATAAACTTTGATTATATATAAACAAAACCACAAGGAAAAATAGCCTTTTCAATCATTCATACAACAGAAATATCAATAGATGTGATATTCTTCTGTTGATATTCTTTCAACATTATCCTGTTGAAAGGTCCAGTTTTGGTTCAGCTTCAACTTTTGGACAGATGGCCTCACATTATCTTCAAGCACTCTTTGATATGATGCAGAATTCATAGTTGAATCAATGAATGCAAGCTGTCTAGAACCTGAGGCCAAACCGTAATATTTCCACCACCGTGCTTCACAGTTGGTATGAGGTGCTTCTCCTGAAAATCTGTCTTTGGTCAGCACCAAATATGTCTGCTGTTACTGTGGCCAAACAGCTCTATCTTTGTTTCGTCTGTCCAGAGCACATTATTCCAAAAGGCCTAGTCTTTGCCTATATGTTCATTGCCAAACTGTAGTCTTGCTCTAATGTTCTTTTTAGACAGAAAAGGCTTTTTTCCTGGCACGCCTCTCATGCAGCTCAAATTTATGAAATCTCTTTCTGATTGTAGAATTATGCAGTTGCAAGACTTACTAGCAGATGTGATGGAATTTTTGGGTTCTTGGAGCCTTCTTTTTGCATCAGACTGTCTGCACTTTGGCTGAATTTGCTGGGACAGCCAGTCCTGGACATTTGAAATCTGTGCTACTTGTAGATGATTTTCCTTACAGGAGAATGATTCAAATAATTTGCAGATATTTTTAAATCCCATGCCAGATTCATAGGCATCCTCAACCTTTTTTCTGAAGGCCTATATATTACTCTTTAGATCTTGCCATGATGACACCACACACCTCAATAACAAACACCAGACACTAGATGTGAGAGCTTTAAATAAGACAGGTTCCACCTGCATTCCCTAAACAGGTTCTGATCACTGGCACCCAATCTTAAACACCTTTTACTTACTTTTTCCGTGTGACTGATCTGTTTTTTGAGAAAATTACTACAAAATATTAATTTTATGTGTTATTTGATATGTGTATTAACTTAAATATTAATAGGCACTGTTTTAAAGAGGATCAAATGTTTGCTTGTCCAAATATGTCAAAAAAAACCCCAACAATTTCCATTTGGTGTACTTCTCATGGGGTGTACTATTTTTTCACATGACTGTATGTAGAAAGAAAATATGCCTTTAAGGAAAGGGGACAGAGTTTGGCTACTTACTGGTTCATAAAAAAGCTAAATTAAGACACTAACAAGCCCGATGGCATGGCAGTTTTGCAAACACAGTTTTTAAAGATTTTGTGTGACTATATTCATAAATATTGCATATTAGTGTTCTGTACTACTACTACTACTAATAATAATAATAATAATACAATTTATACTAGTACTAGTATTAGTATAATACTATTACTAATACTAATGCAATTCTCATCCATATAGTGCTATTTAAACTCCAAACAAGCCTGCAATTTGCCTCAGTGACTACGTTTAGGGTCCGTTTAAGGTTTATATTCGGGTTGCAGCCATATTCCGAATACGATATTTATATGCGTGTAGGTATCAGAATATTCCTGTTTTGTTATGGTAAGTATGCCTGAGTTGCCATTCCTAAATACCTAGCCTACAGCTAAGCATCTGTTAGCACCCACAATTCCTTGTGGACTGAGCATGCGCATATACTGTATCGCCTTTCAGTGAATACATGAATGTTTACAATTTTCAGATTTTCAAAACAGGCATATTCCAGGGATGGGAATCAGAATTTGGGGAATCAGAATGTTGACTTTATCAGAATCGGGCAGTTGGATTTTGGCATTTAAATGACTCAATACTAATTAGAATATTGTCAAATTCCAATTAATATCGGAATATTGATGTACATGTAAACAAAGTCAATGTTAATCCAGCCATTAGGTGGGCCACGGCATGGCTGCTGATCCTGTTGGATTTTCATGTTCAACAATCTCTAGAGTTTACACAGAATATTGAGAAAAACATGCATCCAGTTCTGTGGGCAAAAATGTTTTGTTGATGAGAGAAGTCAGAGAAGCCAGACTGGTTCGAGCTGACAGGAAGACTATGTTAACTCAAATAACTACTCTTTACAACTGTGGTGAGCAGAAAAGCATCTCAGAATGCACAACCCATTGAAACTTGCAGAAGACCACCTGGGGTTCCGCTCCTGTCAGCCAAGAAACAGAATCTGAGGCTACAGTGGTCACAGGCTCACTGTTGAATATCCATGCAATGTTTTTCCAATTTTCAACTGTGCAGTTTCAGTGAGCCTGGTCATTTATCTGCTTCTTACTGAAAGGTCTCCTGTTTGGGGAAAAAGACTTTTGTAAGTAGTGTTTACAAAGCCTGCAGTCCTCTCCGCACTCCTAATCCCCCATCTCTTTCTCCGAGTTGTGTGCAGGGCCATGATCCCACAGCTTAGCTATGGCTCTGTGTTCTACTGTTGTGTCTGAATGTGTCTAGTGTGCATTAGGGCTGTATAATTAATTATATTTTAATCATGATCACAATTTTTAATCATGATCACAAATTCTTCAGTAATTGACTGTGATATTGGTAAGCTTCAATAAGGTTAGCTAATGGAGTAATGGTAGGTAATTAAGGTAATGTTATACATTTCTTTTATTGATTGTAGTGCAGTACATCAGGGTTGTGTGTCTAATCTCAGGGGGGTTGGTTTAGCTTTTTTTGTTTGTTCAGTGTGTAATTATATTGATATTTATAAAGCATTTAAGAGATCCAATCAATTGATGTACAGTTTCATTGGGATTCAAAGTCTTGATTTGAAGGATTATAGGTTTATTTTGAAAATGGTGAAAAGAAAAAACTAAATTTCAGAAAAGTAGGCAGCTAATGGGGATTAATAAATGATCTCTAAATGCATTGCTAAATTGCATCATTCACCTTCACATTAATGAATTTCACTCTATTTTACTGGCAGATATATGAGAGAAAACATGTAAATAATAAAGTGCTCTCATACAACCACATCATTCCTACTGAAAGCTACCATAACCATGAGGTTCTGAATTAACGTCTCCTCTACATGTGTTACTGCATTTCCTTTATGGAGGCTATCATTTAAATTTTTACCCACCACCATGAAGCAGTGCGCGAACAGAACACCACCATGAAGAGATGAATAGACACACACACACACACACACACACACACACACACACACACACACAAACATACACACACACACAGTTTTTTTCATGTATTCTACATTTCTAAATTTTTTCTTACTAACTCTCATATTTGTCTCTTACGTAAACACACCATACTGTATGTGACAACCAAACTCATGCTGCCGCTTCAAGATATCATTGTGTAATGAATTTTATTTCATTATTGATTATTGAGTCCATTATTACTAGTGTGCTGCTGCATTTATAAGCATTTTGCATTTGAGCAGATAAATCAATCAATCTGTTTAAAGGAATTTACAACCTATGCAGAGTAGAAACACTGTCAGTAAGTCCCTTAAGGAATTTCCCAAGGTGTCATACGATACGATCATGTTGTCTTCCAGAACTATCCATGGCTCTGTAATCCTTTCCATATACAGTAATTCATTAGAAGCATCTTAGATAGACATTAAGTTATTGCAGCTCCCTGATGAAATGTGATTAAAGTCAGTAACATGATACTAGATAAATAATACCATTTGTAAACAGTTTTATAAACTAGCTGAAGTCCATTATTAATGAAGCTAACATGTAAAGTTATTGTCAGGTCAGCACTGAAAGCAGTACAAAACTATGTTTCCCATCAGCCATTTGCTTCACATTAATCACTTTGTGTTTCATGTATGTTTCCATGTTTACCAAGGTTCTGTTCATGTTCTAGAGTTTTGTTTCTGTGTTTCACTTATTAAATGTTAATCTGCATTTGCATCCGTCTTGAATTCAAAAACCTGACAATTACCTGAATTACATTATCAATTACCATTATATCTTTTGTGTTGAGTGTGATATGGTTTTCACTGTGCTGAGGAATGAGTAAGGGACTTTACATGTGTGCAAACTCATATTATGTGGTTTGCATGTTTGCCTCGCACCTACAGGGTTTGGGGTTCGATTCCTGCCTCTGGCCTTTGCAATTTTGCATTTTCTCCGCATCCTTTGGGGTTTTCATCCGGGTACATCAGTTTTCTCCCCAAGTCCCTGTGCCCTGTGATGGGTTGCCACCACTTCCAGGGTGTCCCCTGCCCTGTACCCTGAGTCCCCTGGGATAGGCTCCAGGCTCCCCCGCAACCCTGTGTAGGAAAAGCGGTACAGAAAATGGATGGATGGAAATATTTTTTGTAGACTGAGATTTCAAATTAAGACTGCAACATAAAAAAATGTAGATTTGTTTAAAGCATGACATTAGGGTATATTCAGAGTTGATTTACATGCTACTCAGAGTCTCCCATGAAAAAAAGTCCATCACCACTGTCTGGCAATTTGATGTAACCACATTGTGTCACATGGAAATGTATCTTTTGGGCTGGAAATTCACTCAAAAATAGTTTGAAATACCATTCAAGGGCAAGATTAAAGACATAAATATGACATTGTTCGTTCATTAATTGATCATATTGTCAAAGAAATAAGTGCAATGTGGATTATTTTAATAATCTGAATGCTGAGCCCACAAAATAGACTTGCAGGTTGACATGCGTAACCTGACTATGAGGAACTTACATATTGACACATCTTTTGAACTTAAATTGCTGACTTAAATCACCACTTCTGAACATGTACCATAGATTGCAATCATTTGAAATTGTTAATGGTGTCTGTAATTTTGTCTTTGAAACACTTTGAAACACATTGTCCTTTCTATTGTCTTTTCGGTTAAAGGTGTCAGTAATTCAGGAACTGATGTATAGGTATTTAAGTCTGTGTTTATGTCTGTTTGCAGACTATGCTGACTGCCATTTCAATGAGTGCAATTGCTACAAATGGAGTAGTGCCAGGTAAGCAAAATGCAATGGCCCCTGTCTGTGTGTGGGTTTGTGTGTGTGTGTGTGTGTGTGTGTGTGCGTGTTTAAGTACGCCCAGAGGATGGCTGTCCTCGTGTTCTTTATGGGCAGTTAGTCACAGTACACAGTACAGTTCCCCAGTGAGCTGAGTTCAGCTCCTGTCTTTTAGTGATGCGTATATGTGCCATTATATGTGTGCTAGTGTTAGGAGCGTGAGTGAGGGAGAGACTGAGATAAACATAAACTCTTAAAAAGTTTAGCATAGTCATGTATAAAATATATATAAGTCCTGTGGAAGTAAGTAATTACTGTGCATCTGTTTTAGCTGGTGGTTCCTACTATATGATCTCCCGCTCACTGGGGCCGGAGTTTGGCGGAGCAGTGGGCATCTGTTTCTATTTGGGTACCACTTTTGCTGGAGCCATGTATATACTCGGCTGCATTGAGATTCTCCTGGTACGAGCAAACACTGTGTTCTGAATGGCTTTTTACAGTGTTTTTATACAATACTGACTAAGAGTAACTCATTAAGAACAGCAGTCGTGGTTAATAATTGCACAATGAATGCATATCAATCAGCGTGTAACATGATATCATTTATTAATAGGTTTGGACAATGTTTGTTCACCATTTACTTAAATCCGAATTGTCATAGTTTGTAAACTAGTTATGCTTTCTGTGTATCGAATGCAAAAATGCATATATTACCAATAATTACATTTTTAAAGTGTACATGATCTGTAATTTTGACACTTTTCCACTCTTTTCTGTGCTGTAGATCTACATAGCTCCACAGGCAGCTATATTTCGCATGGAAGGTCTGGACGGCCCTGAAGCTGAAGCTGCAATGCTCAACAATATGCGTGTGTATGGAAGCATCGTTCTCACCTTCATGGCTCTGGTGGTGTTTGTCGGCGTGAAGTATGTCAACAAGTTGGCGCTGGTTTTCCTCGCCTGCGTCATCCTCTCCATTCTGGCTGTTTATGCGGGAGTGATCAAAAGCGCTTTCGACCCGCCATACTTCCCGTAAGCTTGTTCACTGTACTTCATTACAGAGGCACATGATCTCTGCATTACAACTTACTACATATAAGGTAAAAGAAGGATTGATAACACAATGTTTCTAAAGCAGATCAAATAGATTTGTCTTAACTGTAGTTCTTGAATAATAAGTATTAACTGTGTTAGATAATAAATGAGAATAATAATATCAAGAATCTAAGATTTTTAGATATTTTATATATTTTACCCCACTCACTGAGCTCCTTGCCCCTTGTAGGATATGTGTGCTTGGTAATCGGACTCTGATGTCTAAGGGCATTGATATCTGTGCAAAAACCATTGAGTTAGGCAACGGTACAGTTACCACCAAACTTTGGAGACTTTTCTGTGACTCTGAGTTCCTCAACGCCACCTGTGACGAATATTTCACCAACAACAACGTTTCTCAGGTGCAGGGCATTCCCGGTGTCACCAGTGGCATCCTGGCAGGTGAGAATGCTGTGTGAAGATGCTGGTGTTGTGGTACTCTAGACCACTAATCATTGGTCTCAATCTTGCCATAAATTTAATTTGGTCTTGTATTAGTCTTGGCCTAATATTTTTTCGACAGTACTCGATACCAGAACATCATTTTTCATGAACAAGTACTTTGTAATGTTCTCTTTACAGTACAAAATGTAAATCTCTGCATGCCTATACAGTGACTATGTTTCAAAATACTTCATCCTCTTATGTTCAAAATGATATATCATTTTGAACATAAGAGGATGAAGTATTTTGAAACATAAATATATACAGTGGCAAGAAAATGTATGTGAACCTTTTCGAATTTCATGGTTTTCTGCATGAATTTGTCATAAAATGTGATCTGATCTTCATCTAAGTCAAGGGTATTGACAAATATAATGTGTCTAAAATAATATCACAAAAGAAATTCTGATCTTTCATGTCTTTATTGAGAACAACCAAAAAAACCTCATAGTGCTTGTGGAAAAAGTATGTGAACCC
>JANDJT010000190.1:6030467-6043856 GCA_024331685.1 Stegophilus panzeri | reverse complement strand
GTATGTGTGTGTGCGTGTGTGTGTGTGTGTGTCTATGTATGTATGTGTGTGTGTGTGTGTTTGTTGACAGCAGTGAACTGTTGAGCTGTGATCCATGCAGCACTGCATCAGCACAACTTGACAAGATTATAGTGGTTTTCATGACCTCTGCCAGTCACACAGACACACACACACACACACACACACACACACGCACGCACACGCACACATACACAGCATGCACACAGCATGTACACACACAATCTGCAGCAAATCTGATGTCTAAACTGTGTACTAGACGATAATACAATTTATACCACTGTTCAATTCTCAAAGGTGTTGATCCATTTTCTATTGCAGCAGCTCTGACAACAGTGTCGGCTGTGATTCAAATCACAGGTTTCTACTAATGCAATTGTTGCAATATGTTATCGTTTCTATAGTAACAACTCATGCAAAGGGACTTGTATGGTTGACGCTCACATAACCTAAACCTAATAATAAACAGATTTATAAATGTGTTGCTATTTACCAAAGAAAAACATGTAATCAATCATATGGTGAAGTTTTCTGTAAGTGAGTTTTTTCATTTATGCAAGGAGTCTGCTGTGTCAGTAAATTTTCTGCTTTAAGAAAGTTTTCAGTCTAAAGGAGTTTGCACTTCCTGGTTTCGCAGTAACATGACAAGCTGAATTTTTTGTCTGTGTACATCATAGGTATCATGGCTGGCTCCAACCGCTCTGGTGACCTGCAGGACGCTCAGAAGTCCATTCCCATTGGCACCATCCTGGCCATCTCCACCACCTCCACTATATGTATCCTTCAATAGCCTACGATCCTGCACTTGCAGGACCTTGCAGCAAATGAAATCTGTGTGTTTTGGAATTGATATTAAGCCTCCTGTTTATCACTTTTAATAGTGATGGTAGTTTGAGCATCAGTTTTGTTCTCCTGAACTCTGGCTCTGTCAGACATGTCCTCTGTGATTCTGTTTGGGGCCTGTGTGGAGGGAGTGGTGCTGAGAGACAAGTGAGGAACTTACTTAAACATACTGCACTTTACTACTATACTTTATACATAATATGTGTATACATAACACTTTTTCTTATTTTACTCTTCACTGTATGCAAGTGGCCACTCAAAATATTCTCATTCCTGATTCTGACTCTTTCTAGTTGACTTATTTGGATGTACATATCAGCTTCAGACTTTAATATAAAAATATCTTGTCATTATGCTATGCACAGGTTTGGTGAGGGTGTCAATGGGAACCTGGTCATTGGTACACTTGCATGGCCCTCCCCTTGGGTCATTGTGTTTGGTTCATTCTTCTCCACCTGTGGGGCAGGGCTTCAGAGTTTGACAGGAGCACCTCGTCTCTTACAGGCCATCGCGAGAGACGGGATTATCCCCTTCCTCAGGGTAAGTGTGACAAACATGGATATGGAATGAAAAGCTGTTTCTTTTACATGCTATTTTAATTATGTGTACACTCTATATACACTGTTCGGCAGGTATTTGGTCACGGGAAGGCTAACGGTGAGCCCACATGGGCTCTACTTCTGACAGCTACCATATGTGAGATTGGTATCCTTATTGCCTCTCTGGATGCTGTCGCACCCATCCTCTCTATGTACGTAATGCTAATACCTTTGATGCATTATGCATATTTATCTCATCTCGTTAGCACTGACCCTAATGTAACTCTCATACACATTTCCTTTGATTTTAATGAATCTCATAAACGATGCATTATGGAATATTAGTTTTAAGCTTTATTTTGTGAGTGCAGACCACTTTCTCAAATAAATGACATGAAGAGTGTTTGTGGAATTGTAAAAAATGAAGAGAACTCTCAAACTCAGACTTGAGTTCTGGGTGGCTTATTCTTCTACTGCCAAAGAATTCCAGGTTAAATTGATGTATGCTGTATCTTGTGTGAGTTTCCGAGGTCATACATCTTGTTTTTAGATGTAGCTGTAGATGAACTCCTTGGAGGAAGCATGAAGCAATCCAATTAAAGACCTTTTTGATGTTAATCACAGAGTTAGTGTGGTAGTGAAGGAATGGCATCAAGGTTTGGGATGAGTTAAGAAGGCAAAGGCTGATCACCGGAAAGCTCATCAACTGATGTGTCAATTATCAAGCCAAAAAGGAAGACATCTAGTACAAAAGTGTTTGCATTTGGTGCAATTGCCACAAAGGCCCATCATGTGCAAACTTCATCACTCATTGAGAAAGAGGGAGATGGAAATTTAATGGATGTTCAGGCATGGTCTCACAAACTTCAATTATTTCATAACCCCATTTCACTGATGTCGGCCCGATATATTAATAACTACAAGAGAGACCTCATTTCTGCAGTTGTATTGTTATTTACAGTACTGTTATTTGTTTTGTTTTTTATATATTAGGCTTGTTATAGCTGTGTACAGTCCTGTAATCTCATGTTATTCCTTTTGCACAGGTTTTTCTTGATGTGCTACATGTTCGTGAACCTGGCCTGTGCTCTGCAGACGCTCCTCAGAACGCCAAACTGGAGGCCACGCTTCAAATTCTACCACTGGTTGGTGCAACCTCAAACTCACATTGTTAAAGTTCCACAAATAAAGAAGCGTGCAGGACAAATATATATACGAAGGCCAAAGAACGGACAGTAACAAC
Source organism: Stegophilus panzeri (assembly GCA_024331685.1). Lineage (NCBI taxonomy): Eukaryota > Metazoa > Chordata > Actinopteri > Siluriformes > Trichomycteridae > Stegophilus > Stegophilus panzeri. The sequence continues at coordinate 6,041,213 of JANDJT010000190.1, read as the reverse complement.
ATTCTTGAACAGACTACACATAATAACAGAGGATTCTTCCATCTTCTTTTTTTATTTGAATACAAAAGTCTTACTATACTCTATGTCAGTAGTTTCTCAAAGTGGGGCACAGGGGAGACACAGGGGTTCAGGACAGAGCGTATTCCCACCTCACACCCAGGATTCATCACGACTCTGACCAGGATAATGCAGCTACCCATGATGAACCCATACAATGAATGAATGAACTTTTGACTCCATTTGTCAGTGCTAATGCCACATAAATAATATTAATTGCATTAATCGTTTAAGAGTGAGCTGTATATCATTACTAGGTTTAAAAGTTTTACCCCTAATAGGCTGTTATTAAATATCGCTAATTGAATGAGGCCAATTTAAATGATCTATTGCAATCACTTCCATGAAGCAGTAGACTGAGTTTTACACTCAGTGATGTAATATAGATTTTCTTCCTTCTTTTTTTTTTCAACTTAAAGCTACAGTCAGTTGGGTTTTAGAAAATTGTGCCCTTAAGCAAAACATCATAACCAATAAGTAAGGAATAAAACACTACTGGGTGCACTGTTGTGGGGAAAATTATTTAAAAAGGGGATGTGGCCAGACATGAAATGGAGTTACTGCTACCATGCCAAAGTTGACTATTTTCCTATAACAGCACAACTGTTGAGTTACAGTGATATGATGTATATTTAACCATTTATAGTTACAGTTAATGTTGTGGAATGTCCACCAAACAAGTTAGTTCCTGTCAACACTTATGTTATAGCAGCTATGAACAGTTGTTCCTGCCACAAGCCTTTATTTTCTCTTTCTCTCTTGAAGTTAATAAGACATAAAAAAGCAGTTAGTCAAGCTACCGAGAAATTAGAACACAGAAAAGCCTCCATCCATCAGATTCGAGAATTCAACAAGAGGCTCTAAATTTAAAGACATATATGGCCAAAGCCCAGCAGTGTTTTGTGATTTCCCTATCCGGACATAAATATCAACATTCACTCTGCTGTATTTTCTTTTATCCAGGGCGCTGTCCTTTCTGGGTATGAGCTTGTGTCTCTCTCTGATGTTCATCTGCTCCTGGTACTATGCCATCGTGGCCATGGTCATTGCTGGCTGCATCTACAAATACATAGAGTTTTGTGGGTAAGCAGGCATAAAAGCCCCTGGGAACACAAGCAGACACAAAGCCTGAGGCATCACCACACACCAGATCCTATACAGAGCCTCTTACTTGGCAAAGTGCTATTATTATCCACTCTTTTGGACCAGGTTGGCAGTTTTGCTCTTGCCTTTGTTTTAAGAGCCGTTGGATCAATATGCTGCGCTCTGTTATTTAATGCAATTTACTGTGGTGTAAAATCACTGCAGTGTGTACAGTACGAGATGCCATTAAGATATTGGATAAGGACAAAGGAATTAGAATTGCTATTAATGAAGGCACCTTGAATCTTAAGGGCTTATTTTCTGTTTCAGGGCGGAGAAAGAGTGGGGTGATGGGATACGCGGCATCTCTCTCAGCGCTGCCCGTTATGCTCTGATGAGGTTGGAGGAAGGACCACCGCACACTAAAAATTGGAGGTGATTAACACACCTGTTAGCCATGCACCAACAATACACTCATCCACTCATTCAACAGTATCTAAGATTGAAAAGATACATACGCAGACCTAATTTTTAACAAGTGATCTCAGATTCTCTCAATAATTAGAAACTTACAAGAGATCAATGTTTTACAAAAAAAAACATGATATTAACTCTAGCTAACAAAAGTTGCAAGGGTCCAGAAAATGGTACATGTGGCATCCTTTTCAATGATGAATCTTCCTGTAAATATAGAAAAAATTGCAATATGTAAGACCAACAGGGAAGCGAATATATTGTTGTTCACTCAATGTTATACAGTAGTCATTTAAAACATATACAGGACCATTCTGAAAGTTTCCAGAATGTCATTTTGATGTTTCTGCATAAATTGGATGTTGACTAATGTTGTGGGGATGTCCCTAATTTTTAATAAATCTCTCTCTCTCTCTCGCTCTCTCTTTTCACTTCTGTCTTTCCCAGGCCTCAGATCATGGTGCTGGTTGGTTTGGATGGAGAGCAGAACGTGGAGCAGCCACGCCTCCTCTCACTGACCAATCAGCTGAAGGCAGGCAAAGGCTTGACCATCGTGGGAGCTTGTGTTGAGGGCACGTACCTTAACAACCACACACAAGCACAGAAAGCAGAACAGGTCAGCATGTAAATGCATACACACACACACACACACTAATCTAAGAAAAGATCACAGTAAATCAAGTGACTCTGCTTCTGCCTCTCAGTCCGTGAGGAAGCTGATGGAGACAGAGCGGGTGAAGGGCTTCAGTCAAGTGGTGATCTCATCCAACCTGCGTGATGCCACCTCTCATCTGATCCAAGCTGGAGGACTTGGTGGCTTACGCCACAACACTGTGGTCATCAGTTTCCCGAAGAACTGGAAGCAGCATGAGGACAACCGGCAGCTAAGGAATTTCATTGGTAAGACACTGAGCCTCTGAGGTGTAGAGTTTATACTAGCACCAAGTTCTTATTCCGAGAAACACAGTATACAATACAAAACAACTGATATTGAGAACAAAGTCTGTTACAATTTGGCTTTTATGAATGATGTTGACTGTTAAAGTTACCAAGGCTTACCAAAAGTTATCATTACCAGGACTTACCAAAAGCTACCATTACCAAGACTTACCAAAAGTTATCATTACCAAGACTTACCAAAAGCTACCATTACCGAGACTTACAAAAAGCTACCATTACCAAGACTTACCAAAAGTTACCATTAGCAAGACTTACCAAAAGTTATCATTACCAAGACTTACCAAAAGCTACCATTACCAAGACTTACAAAAAGCTACCATTACCAAGACTTACCAAAAGTTACCATTAGCAAGACTTACCAAAAGCTACCATTACCAAGACTTACAAAAAGCTACCATTACCGAGACTTACCAAAAGTTATCATTACCAAGACTTACCAAAAGCTACCATTACCAAGACTTACCAAAAGTTACCATTAGCAAGACTTACCAAAAGTTATCATTACCAAGACTTACCAAAAGTTACCATTAGCAAGACTTACCAAAAGTTACCATTACCAAGATTTACCAAAAGTTATCATTACCAAGGCCATTACCAAGACTTACCAAAAGTTATCATTACCAAGGATTACCAAAAGCTACCATTACCAAGACTTACCAAAAGTTATCATTACCAAGGCTTACCAAAAGCTACCATTACCAAGACTTACCAAAAGTTACCATTACCGAGACTTACCAAAAGTTACCATTACCAAGGCTTACCAAAGGCTACCATTACCAAGACTTACCAAAAGCTACATTACCAATGCTTACCAAACCAAGGCTTACCAAAAGCTACCATTACCAAACCTTACCAAAAGTTACCATTACCAAGGCTTACCAAAAGTTACCATTACCAAGACTTACCAAAAGCTACCATTACCAACGCTTACCAAACCAAGGCTTACCAAAAGCTACCATTACCAACATGTACCAAACCAAGGCTTATCAAAAGCTACCATTACCAAGACTTACCAAAAGTTACCATTACCAAGACTTACCAAAAGTTACCATTACCAAGGCTTAACAAAAGTTACCAAAATGTATATGCAACCAGTATTCCTTTAAAAATTATCCAATTGAATTTTTTTTTACTAAAAATAGAAAATAGTTCTTGAAGAAAATGAGATTCATTAAAACACATTTCATAATTTGCTGCAAATTTAAAGAGATGGACTGTTTCTATCTAGAAAAGAGAAGACTTTTTTTTTAATAATTAGAATTTTGTAGTTTGTCATTTGGCAGATCCAGGTCATTACAAAATGCATTGGTGTGTTGTTTTTTTTGTTTGTTTGTTTTTTTTACCTCTTTTAGAGGTTGTGAGGGAGACCACAGCGGCTCAATTGGCTCTTCTGGTGCCAAAGAACATAGCTGCGTATCCATCCAATGGCGAGCGCTTCACTGAGGGCCACATCGACGTCTGGTGGATTGTCCATGATGGAGGAATGCTTATGCTCCTGCCTTTTTTGCTGCGCCAGCACAAGGTACTTATGCAGCCTGCTATCATGGTATTCACTATACCAGTTGATCTGCTTAGAGCTCCATATTTTGACATTAAATCATTTCACAGTCCAGAATTATTAGAATTATGTTGTTTTCTGACTTTCACTTTTGCTATGAAGCATTTCTCATCATTGCCATGGTGTTTTTCTGAATAAAGTAGGCTCCAATTTATTGCTTGATGATAGCTGAGTTTAACGGAGAGCGAGGTAAAACATGACATGATATTATTATTTAATGTTATTTTATTTCCTTGCCCAAACCTGCATGGGGATTTAATAAAAAATCAGAAGATGTTTAGAATCCGTTTGACCAGGGTCATGAACTAACAAGGTCATTGTGTATAACTGTATAAAATAGCATCTAGTAAGGAATAAAACACTTCGGTGTATGCAGAAAAATAATAAGATTATGCGAGCAGAGTTACTGTTACCACCCTGAAGTTGATTCTTTTCCAATAACTGCATGAGTTGAAGTGTTTATTCATCTTAAACTACATAAATTTGCCACTTCTAGCAATTTTTATTTATTAATGATGAATGGCATATGAATGACATGATATGCTTTATCTATTTATAGTCATGTTATGGAACATCTGTGAAACAAGTTAGTTCCTGTTATCACTTACATTATAACAGCTATAAACAGTTGTTTTCTTACCAGCCTCTTTTTTTTCCAGTAAGTAAGATACAAAAATGTAGCTTGTTTCATGCTACAGAGAAATTGAATTATGAAGACTTTCCAGTGTTGAAAAAATGGAATTTTTTTAAACTTCTGTCCAATCAGAATTGAGAATTCAAAAGCACAGTGGTTTAATGCTCATTAACACCTGAATGTATCATCACAACCTTAACACAATGTATGAGTTATGGGTTGGGTTTATATTGCTTTTAAAAGGCCAGATGTCATATTTCAGCCCAGGTGTGTCTGTGTGTTTGTGTGTCTGTGTGTTTGTGTGTGTGTGTGTGTGTGTGTGTGTGTGTGTGTGTGTGTGTGTGCGCGCACGTTTAGGTTTGGAGGAAGTGCAAAATGCGCATCTTTACCGTGGCTCAGATGGATGACAACAGCATTCAGATGAAGAAGGACCTGATGACTTTCCTCTATCACCTGCGATTCGATGCTGAGGTGGAAGTGGTGGAGATGGTGAGATTCACAACTCTACACATCTACACACACACACACACACACACACACACACACACACACACAGATACATACTGACCTCTTGTCACCCTGTGCCCAAAGCATGACAGTGATATCTCAGCCTACACCTATGAGAAGACTCTGGTAATGGAACAGAGGTCACAGATCCTTAAAGAGATGCACCTTACCAAGAACGAGTGGGAGAGAGAGGTATGGTGCTTCCGCAATTTTATAAATTGTAGTGTCTGTCTGTCTTTTAACTGTTTCAACTGATCAGATATCAAGTATTGGGCTAGTTTCTAAGCAGCTGGGTGTACACAAGCTTTTAATCCCTAAAAGCTTGTGATTCTCTAGTGGAGTGTAATGTAGTGTACTTCTGCTTCTAGTAAAACAGAAAGCAAATGTTTCAACTCATAAAGTTTGAGTGTAAAATGTTTTTTTTTTTCTTTCCAGATTCAGAGCATCACAGACGTGTCCCGTGGCTCCATCCGCCGGAAGAACCCAACTAACCTTCATCCGCAGAAGAACATCAGTGAGGAGCCTGCAGGGGGCAGTACCGAGGAGAAACCAGAAGAAGAGGTAGCTCTGTTTAAAATGATGTTCCACCAACAAAGTGATAGCACTAGTTCTGAAACTGGGCCTAATCTCTAACTCTGGAAGTGAGCACTGATGATGAGCAGGGCTGGACAACAACTGTAGTTATTCACACGACCACCACTAAAATAAGACCTAAACAGTTTGATGTTCTTACACTAATGGTAAAACATGAGTACAACTGACATTGTAATGATAAATAAATGGTCCAGAAAAGGAGTAATCATATTACTTGCAGTTCTATCAATCTGACAGTTTATTTTCTGATGCTAAAACGAACCAAACTTCATTTGAAAAGCTACAAACTCAGAGTTAATAGCTGCGGCTGATTTCTTTCTAGCCCAGACTGTAGATTCTATTCGACTGTAGTGATTGAGAAGGCACATGTGGTGTAATGAACATGAAGGAGGTGGGTTATTTTCTCAATCACTGACTGCTCAAAATGCCTTTGGTGCAGAAACTAGAATTAATTAGACTAAGTAATTATCCAATCCAAAGTACAAATTAAACAAAGGGCCAAATGCCAGCACTGTATGCTTTATGTGGGTAGAATGCTTCCTATTCAGAAAAGATTATTATGGACTTGAAACACGAATCTGCCTTTCACTGAGTGTGTTCCTATGTGTATAGATAATAGTGTTATATCAATGATGAAATGCCATGCTAAAAGAATCTACCATAATGGTTTTATAATAGTAACATCCAGGTACTAATAAGTAGTAAAATTTTCACCTTCATGACATTTTTTTTATCATGATTTTTTGTCCCCAATGAACCCTTCTTCACTCTTTGTTCCTCTCTCTCAGTCTGTCCATCTCTCCTGTTCCCGACAGGTACAGCTCATCCAAGGTAAGAATGCCACGCCCACCCCGACAAGCCCTCTCTCCCCGACTCCTGTAGACAAAGGGACCATGAGCCCCAGTGAAGAGGTGCAAATGACCTGGAGTGATGACTTAGACAATTCCAAGAATCCATCCGTGGCTAAACCAGAGACCACTAAAGACCTGTTTAACATTAAACCGTGAGTTGCTCTCTCAGCCAAAATCATTTATTGGTAAAAAAATCTGCCTTAAACTAAATAATGTCACAGGGATTTGCTAATGCTGTTTATGACACAGAATGACTTAATGTTATGTTATGGGCAGCTGAAAACAGTGTATATGGTATGGCTCCAGTCTGTCAATCACAAATAAGGGAAAAGAAAAAACTAAAACGGCAGTCAAATGCTGCACCTAAGTAGAATTAACCTGCAACAATGACTGTAATGATTTACGTAAAATAATTTAATATTACATAATATACAAGTGTTTGAGAATATGTGTAGATTTTTAACTTTAATTAGACCCAATGTTTTAAATACTTGTATGGCCAGGTAGCTAGTATTTAAGATATATTATGTAATGAGCTTGTTGTTCTCTTCTGGTCATGCTTCAGGGAATGGGAAAACCTGTGAGTACTCTTTCATATTAACATTACACACTCACACACCCCTTTTATGAATACAATGTGATTTATGACCAGATTCACAGTATACAGGGATGAGTATCTGTAATAAATATTAGGATTTATTACAGAGGATTTAGGATTTATTACAGTTTGCTTTCAAAGCACTTCCCAAGGCTTTTACTTTTATCATATAAGAAGCATTTTTATGCTAAAAACTTTGAAAGCCAACCAGGCATAATTCCTAGTAATAGATATCCAATGTAAGCTTTGGATATCTGAAGTTCAATGTTATTGTCCTTCCATTAATGTTTAGACATTATTACCTTTAAGGCTTCTGATTTTTAGAAAACAACACAGCATTATGACAGCGTTCTCCCCATCGTGTCTTTTGCAGGAACCAGTTCAACGTGAGGCGCATGCACCATGCGCAAAAGCTTAATGAAGTGATTGTGAAAAAGTCCCAAAATGCAAAACTAGTCCTGCTAAACATGCCTGGGCCTCCCAAAAACTGCACAGGAGAAGAGAACTGTATCCTTTCTTTTTGCTCACATTGAAACAGATGGTTATGAAAAATATAGGTCAAGTCAAGTTAAGTGAGTTTTTTATTGTCATTCCTCTATATGGCTAGTACTGTATACGTCAGAATGAAAAGTCGTTTCTACAGGACCATGGCGCAACACATACACAAGACTACATAAAGTGCACAACAGTGTGAGCACATCTGCCTCACACCTCTGTATAGAAAGCGGTATAGAAAATGAATGGATGGAATCAAAAAAATAATACATTTCTATGACTTTGTCTGTTTTCTACTTTTAAGAGTCCAGCTATATTAAAATCCAAACGCACTGAAGATACTACTAATGTGATTTAAGCAGAGATCACTTTTCCAGTGCAAATTACAGATGTCCTCTGGCAACATTACTTAACAGACATATTAATAGTCCGGTCATCTAGTATATCTGTATTTAAGCATAACATTGCAATTCTGGGTTACACACACTTTGACTTAATGGAAAGACATTGTTGGAATATTTTTGTCCTGTTCTAGAAGTTGTACTCTTTGACTTAGTCGTTTTACAGACATGGAGTTCCTTGAGGTCCTGACTGAGGGTCTCAATCGAGTCCTCCTCGTACGTGGTGGTGGACGTGAGGTCATCACCATCTACTCTTAATAGACAAACACATCCTCCCTCTGAAGTCTTTCTCATGCCATGTTGCTCGTTCATAGACTGAACATCCTAGTATTCCCAGACTCTGCCATGAGCATTAGAGCCCCAGCACATATCAGACTACTTTGCACTACATAATCAGAGACCTCCTTATTTCACCAGCTTAACCATCTCTCAGCATTATTATCTCTATTCGTTTCTTTTTCTCTCTTCTTAAGTTAATGAACTGCAAACTCTCAGCCATTTTTACTGATTTTTGACAGTGCATGCATTGCACAGATAGGTAGTTGACTCTCAGAAGACTGATATCCCAAAGTTAGATGCAGTCAAACACCTTGATACTGATACTGTAAAGCTGAGGAAGAGCAGGTTTAACTATCGGTTTATGAAAATGTCTTCCACTGTATTGTCTTATGGCCCGAGACACACTTTGAATCAAAACCACAGGATGCGTGTGTGCGTGTGTTTGATCGGCTTGACTGCTAGGAGAGCCAAAACTTGTAGCTGTCCATGTGTCCATGCCATGGATGTGTCTGAATATAGAAAAGTGATGGTGCTGAGATGCGTATGTGTGTGTAATGAGTAGTTGCTTTTAATATATTGAAGCTTAAAAAAAAACAGGGCTGTGAGCTTCTTGGAAACTTGATGAGACCATGAAGGCAGTTTTATATTTTTAACACACAAATCTCTACTTCAGTTCATAGTATAGTATTTACACTGATGACAAATTGAGATAATATGTGAACAATACTGATACGCATCAGCATATCAAATAGAGATATGTGCATATTGTAGTATAGATATAAATATTATTGCTAAAAAAAAGTATTATGTGAAAGCTTTATCAATTAAATTATATACAGTATACAGCATTTAAAAAAAGTAGAAAATATTCTAAAGGAATAGAAAATGGTAAACTATATGCATATTGTGAATATTTATCTACACAAAAGTTTATGACATCATCAGCAATTTTGAAACTCTACCATGATGATCACCAGCTTTTGCCAAACACTAAAATGTGCAATGTGTGCCATACGGACAAAAAAAACTTTGTTAAATAGAACTTTTCTCTTTAAACGTAAATAGGTGAAGAAAGAACACTGACTATATTCCTATAATAAGCTAACGAGGCACTTTCCCTGGCCTTCATTCATTTTGTATTGTTTAAGTAATGCACCAAACATATTCTCACAAAACCTAATTACATTGTACAGCGAACTCTCTATTTTTAAAAGCGTTATGTTATATTAGTCAAATATTCTATATATAAGAGCAACTCAAAGATATTCTATGTTTACTTAGAGTAGAAGTAGATTATATGAAATATATATCCATATATCCTCTTTTTTTTTTTTTGTAAAATTACGAAAATGTTTACTGAGTAGACTAGTGAAAAAAACATAATTCTGCTGTCTTGTGTAATTGTGAAAATGAAGGAGAAACTAGAATCCAATTGCAGTGAGGATTCTGTTTTTCCTCACACATGTATATATAAGAATCACACCAACCGCAGGCTACGTAAATGAGGCAGGAAGCTGGTTAACATTAAGAGCACTGCCCTGACTGTGCTTTTTCATCTAAGCTCACTTTTGTCTAGTGTATACATTGGAGAAATATATTAACAGTGATAAGTTAACGTATGAGTAGGTCTCACTTATCGGCCCTTACTGAAAACTCACACACTTTTCACAAGTGATCATACGTTTTTTGTTCATGTTATGTTCTTTTCACGGATGTGACATCACATAAATGTGACTTCACATAAATAATAATAATATGATTTTACATGTGAAAATTAAACCACATGCTCTAAATGTGAAACATTTACATGAAATAGTCTATGTGAGACAATCACATGAAAATAAATAAATCATGTGTTTAAAAAAAAATTGCATGTGAAAATAAATAAGTTGTGTAAAATAAATCACATGAAAATAAATGAACCTTGTGGAAAAAAAATCATCACCTGTAAAAAAAAAAAAAAAAAAAAGCACAAATGAAAATAAACTTCCTGTGAAAAATAAAACATGACAAAATCACGTGTGGATAAATTAATCATGCAGAACAGATCACATGTGAACATATAATTAATTGTGAAAGAATTACATGTGCAAATGCATGATTTCTGAAATAATCAAGTGAAATTTTTTTTTGTGAAAAATAATGTTTGATAAATAAATAAATTCATCGTGACAAAATTCACATCCGAAAATAACTTAATCATGTGAAAATAATTTAATTCTTGATGGGGAAATCATGTGAAAAATTAATAGGGG
>JANDJT010000190.1:5978792-6025466 GCA_024331685.1 Stegophilus panzeri | reverse complement strand
TGTTACTAAAAAGAAACAGCTGGAGGTTAATTGGCAACAGGTCAGTAACATGATTGGGTATAAAAAGAGTATCTTAGCGAGGCAGAGTCTTTCAGAGGTAAAGATGGGCAGAGGTTCACCAATTAGAATTTTAGAATCAATATAATCCATGTAAGTACAGTATATATTACACCCTATTCTGGTGCTCAAAAGCTGCTGAGTGTTCATAAACTTTGTTACAAGGGGCCAAAGTACAGGTGCCCATTGCTGGACCATAGAAACTGACAGAATACATTGTGTTCTCAGCCAATAGCCACTGCATTTCTTATCTGACTAAAGGATATAAAAACACAATCAGTCATGCTAAGATAGACAGTAGCACAAAAGGATCTAGCACAGCAAGAAAAGGGAGTGTTATCTCAGAAACTAACAAAATGAAGAAAAATTCTACAAATTTGAGAGTGCAGCTTCCTGCCCTTGTATTTGCCCTGGAAGTCCTGATTGTGGTCTTATATGCTCTCTTTGTGACTTATGATGATCACACCAATGCACTACTACAGAATAATATGACAGACCATACAGACAATGCCGTGTACCAAGACTATACCTTTTTTGCCGATATCCAGGTGATGATTTTCATCGGATTTGGCTGCCTTCTAGCCTTCTTTAGGCGTTATGGATTTGGTGGGATGGTTTTTAATTTCCTGACTGCTACATTTTCTATTCAATGGGCCATTTTGGTACAGGGTTTCTTCAATTTCTACTATGATGGAAAGATTCATCTGGGATTGATAAACCTGATCAATGCGGAGTTTGCTTGTGCTGTTGTACTGATCTCATTCGGGGCAGTGCTGGGGAAGACTAGTCCTGTGCAGCTATTAGTAAGTTTGGTTATTGTATTATTTCTTTTATCCCACATTCTGTAAGTCAATTCGTTTTAATTTTAGATGTGTCACTAAGAGCTAATGTGTCATCTATAGATCATGGCCTTGTTGGAGGTTCCAATCTTTGGTGTTGCAGAATGGATAGTCGTTACGTACCTGAAGATCAATGATGCTGGGGGCTCCATACTCATCCATCTGTTTGCCTGCTACTTCGGTCTGGGTGTCACCTTCATCTTGTATAGACCAAATCTAAATGACTGCCATCCAAATGAGGTAACCAGCTATCATTCTGACTTGCTTTCTGTGCTAGGTACCCTGTTCCTTTGGGTATTCTGGCCTTCCTTTAATTGTGCCTTGACCCTGAGGGGGGATGACCAACATCGTGCCATTCTTCATACTTTCATAGGGCTGAGTGCCTCCACACTAACTGCATTTGCTCTCTCTGCCATGTTCAACAAAAATGGCAAGTTCAGCATGGCTGATGTACAGAATGTAACCCTGGCTGGTGGGGTCACCGTTGGTGCCTCAGTTGACATGATGATCTCACCTGTTGTCGCTTATGTGCTAGGGATGCTGGGTGGCATGGCTTGCATGCTAGGCTATAAGTACCTTAGCCCTTTCCTGGCAAAAAGATTGCATGTGCAGGACCAGTGTGGCATCCACAATCTCCATGGATTAACTGGGCTTATCTCAACTCTAGCTTCTATTTGTGCCATTCTCTTGGCCAGTGAGGAAACATATGGCCCTAGCCTCTACCAGACCTTTTCATATCGTGCACCCCAAGTTGGAGATCCTCGGTTGGAGGAACTGCAGAAACTGATCCCAGGATTGGAGGGAGGTCTTGGACGCACTGCACAAGAACAAGCCTTGTACCAAGTGGCTGCACTGGGAAGCACTATTACGATAGCCATGGTGGGGGGTGTGCTGACAGGACTTGTGCTCAGGATGCCATATCTGGCCTCCCCGACTGATGTTTCCTGCTTTGATGATGAGCCTTTCTTTAACATTCCTCCAGATCAGGCATTTATAACTGAGACTGAGAAAGATATATCACTAGAACATTTAGACATACCAAATATACCATGATGTCTCAATGATATAAAAACATTTCTTTTCAAATCAAGCACTTCTTTTTTTGCTACAAGGTAATAACCCTTTGGTAGAAAATGTGTTGTAACTGTTTGCCATTTTCATCGTGTAATCAGATCCTCATTGATTTAGTTACCGTTAGCTTAAAGTTAGATTAAACATATCTCTCTCTCCAACATGCAATATTCTTTTTTCAAGATGATTATGTAACATGCTACCACAAGTTGAATTATTTGCAGTCTCTCACTCACTAATAAACCCACAATCCCATGAAGCATAGTTTTGTTTGTTTGTTTGTTTGTTTTTTACATTGGTGGACATCACAACCTACAAATGATACTTTTTTATGGCTATAAATAATGTCAACTGGAATCTAATGACTATTTGAATGAAAATGAGTCCTATGGGTGGAAATTTCAGAAATAAAAAAAAACCCCTCTCTGGCTACAATAAATATTGTATATATGCATTTGTATTATGCACAAATATTATTACATACATTTAAATAATTTTCCTATTTAAAAAAATAGTTTGTGCAGTACTATTATGTGAAACTATTTGTACCACCATTTTGGCCAGGACTCCCTGGAAGAATAGATTTTATATCTCAATGGGGCTACCCTGGTAAAATAAAGGATTAAATACATCTGTGCTCAGGGGGTCTGTGATTTTTTATTTATTTATTTATTTTTTTTACTAAAGTTTACACGAGTACGATTGGTACACTTAAACAGTAATAACTTAGTTAGTGTCTGTGAAAGTCAATAAAGAAAACTTTGACTTATCCATAGGGGAAAAAATGTTTCTATGAGATGTTATTTTAGTTGGATTTCAGTTTGTTTGCACATAGGGATTTTTTTTTATATTAGTGTTTATGTTAGTGAGCAGCATAGATGAATCCTTCAGCTGTACCAAGTAAAAAAGTTTAAAAGGAATATCAATTAATGGATCTTTGTAGTTGAATTACAGCCATAAACTGCATTGTTTGTAGCAGTTAAATGCACTAATGCACAGTTAAATGCACTAGCAGTTAAACTACAATTAAAGGCACTAATCTGATAAAGATACTGAGTAAGATAGTATTTACGTATTTCATAAACTGCTGATCTACTGGGTATTTCACACACAACGATCTCTAGAGTTTCCACAGTATGGTGTGAAAAATAAAAATAAAAATAAACTTTGAGTGAGCAACAGTTCTGTAGGTGGAAACACCTTGTTGATAAGAGAAGTCAGAGGGAAATGGCCAAATTGGTTTGAGCTGCCAGGATGGATACAGTAACTCAAATAATCACTCTTTACAACTGTGGTGAGCAGATAAGCATCTCAGAATGCACAACAAATCATACCTTGAGGCGGCTGGGCTACAACAGGAGACGACCTCATTAGGTTCCAGTCCTGTCAGCCAAGAACATGAATCTGAAGCTATCATGGGCACAGACACACCCAAATTAAACAGTTGGAGATCACCTGGCCTTTTTCCAGTCTTCAACTGTCCTTTATGAAATGCTTAATCCAGCATTCCTGGTACCAACATCCATGCCACGATCAAAGTCACAGCGATCACACTTTCTTCATACTGATGTTTGATGTGAACATTAAATGAAGCTTACCTGTATCTGCATGATTTTATGCATTATACTCCTGCCACATGATAGATAAGTGCATGAATGTGCAGTTGTACAGGTGTTCCTAATAGGTAGATGGTGAGTGTATATGTTGCTCAGACTTTTTTATGTTGTCTCTTTTATTGTCCAAAGTTATGTAATGTTAACAAAGGTTGGCTCTTCCATTAGAAGACAGATTTTAGTGTGAATGTGTCCTAGGGATTTGTGTTATCTAAGATAACACCCAGATAATAATAATATCTAGGTTATAATTGCTGAAATGAACTGTAACTGACCTCTCTGTTCTCAGTTCTGTGGTAATAAAAAAATCTACTTATATGTGTGGTGGTCTAAAAACCATCGGATGTCACAACACTCTGGGAAACAGCCAGAAAATCAGAAAAATAACAGAAAATCTAGTTTTGACATCACAATGATACTGATACACTGTTTTTATGCCAATAATATACTTTAAAGCTGTAGTACTGAAATTTTGCATCTCTATCACCATCTCTGTTTGAAACATAAAATTGTGAGTTATTTGCAGATTTATTTTTATTTTTTTTAAGTGGGTTTGTGCATTGACACAAATCCTCTGCACAGATTAATCTGATGGTATACTTATCAGTTGCCAAGTCCGCATATGTCCGACTTTGGACTTCTTTTTTTCTGGTCACTTGAAAAATTCACAAGGTTTTGGGGGCTTGTTTTAAAAAATATGGTTTCTTGTTAGGAAAATCTGACATGTGACTTTGTTTTTTTACATTTATGGTTGCAGTTTTCCCCAGTGCATTGACACTGTCTGCTCACAGCCTTAAATTAATATCACTGCTATAGTGTATTTCGCCCTCCCACAATTATTACAGGTTATAACAAAACAAAAACACAAGCATAACATCTCATATATATGGTTCTAATGTACTCTCCTTTTCCATCTCTCCAATCATATTCTGCTCACAGGTGATCAGAGATGAGTGGGTAGTGCCTGTCCTCCCTATAAACTTTGTTGCCATTTGATGATTTTTTTTTTATTATTATTAAATAAATTCTGTTTTTGCTTTTCAAACTGTGAGTGGTTTCAGTTTAATATGTTGCAGCTCATTTATTGAGTCTGTTTCCTTTGAGGCTGTAACAGGCTATAATATTTGGCTTGTTTTTGAAGCTGCAGTTGCTAATTTGTCTCATGAGACTTGGCAACACTGAGGTATTTGTATGTGTTGTATATAAATTCAAATACTTGACAACAGAGGTGATGGCGGTTAGTGGAGGGTACATTTCCACATGACACCTTCACAATCCTTTCCCAAGGGCTCAAATTCCTGATGGAATTTTTTTTTTTAATTTCCATTTAGAAATCAGAGTTGCTAGACTGAATGTCCGTTAAACCTAATCCCAGGTTAAAACCTATCCAACTCAACCATTTCAAACTGTAGCCAAATATAGGTGAAATAATTATAATTATGTTTGTGTAACTTGAGCCCAAGACATAATATTGTGGGTATGTCATTATTAATACATGGCCTCCAGTTAATTATTTGATGGAAATAGTAGAAAAAGTCTAATTTCTTTGAGAATTCACTTAACATGATGTAGGCTAATGATATATCCATGTCGCAACACCAGTGACTATATGTCTTTATGTGTCATTCCGAGATTTTATTAAAGTGCAATATTATCACTTCCCTGCTGAAAAAAATTAGAAACCATCATAGAAATTCTAATGGTTTCCACTACAAATATCATTACAAAATTAAGACCATTAACTTTACCATTATTGGTCCTTAATGGTATCCACTAGACATAACATACCACCAACAGAAAGCAACACATTACCAATAGAGACCCACAGGGACCATTACAATTTCCATATAACCAATACAAATTCCATTAGGGTTTCAGCAAGGTTATCCTCGTACTTAAGTTGCTGTTATCACAATGGTCTAATTCAATCTGTCTTTCATATTAAAATACAATAGCTGCCACAATTTAAGTACTCTGTAGTGATAAAATCGAGCTCAAGAAACTTAACTCATTGTCTTAATATATTTTGTAGGCTCGTTATATTAATTTGGGGTCACACATGGTGTGACCAGAGAAAAAGGAACTATGAGTGTTATGGTCAGGTGTCTACAAACATTTTACATTTACATTTACATTTATCAGACACTTTTATCCAAAATTACTTACAAATGAGGAAATACAAGCAAAGCGATATATCAAGCGGAGAACAATACAAGATTTTTAATTGAGTTCTAGAGAAGCAAAGTGCGCAAGGTAGAGGTGTACGGTTTTTTTTCTCTCTTTCTAGCCAAATATTGTTCTTCTTTAGCTTTTCCTTAATCCATTTTATTCATAAACTTTTTCTTTTTTTCTTTTTTTTTTTTTTGCTTATTTGGCCTTATTTAACAGATATACATTAAACTTCCCAAAGATTGTTTAGTTTACATTACATACATTTACATTTATTCATTTAGCAGACGCTTTTTATCCAAAGCGACTTACAAATGAGAAAATACAAGCAAAGTTTAGTTGTAGGAGTTTTGAAAGACATAATTAATATATTAATTTGTGGCCACCATATTAAAAAGTAACCACCATGTCACCTCAGTGGTTCCTTAAATAATAGCCTTGCTAACAGTACAAATTAAATTCAATGGCCATTGATGTGCGAAGGAAGTCCGTGCACTTTTGACCGGGAAACCCCGTTTGACCGCCATTTTGTAAGACATCCCGGAAGTTGTATACAGAAGGTGAACTTATAAACAAGTCTAGCTAGCAAACTACCTCAGATAGCTAGCGTAATTCTATTGTCGAGTGTGAAGGATAGTAATAATATTTTTTGTCTATTGATTTTTGTATATGGTGTTTAATAATTGCAGCTAAAACCACGTAGGTTTGGTTACCGGAATTTGAAGAGGAAACCATAGCTAGTTACATAGCTAGCATTATTTGTCTCGTATGTTACTAGCGAGCTAGTTTGCATCAATATCGCGACGATTTCCACAGATACAACAGCAAGCGTGCAGGTAATCGGACTGGTTGGGGTTTTTATTATTATTATTTGTAATTAATTGTTTTTACGAGTTTATTAGCTCTCTATCTCAGGGCAATATCTACGAAAGTGTACGAGGTAGCTTCTGGGTTGCTAACTAAATAAAGGTTTTACCGTCGAAGGCCTGAGAAACTGTTTTGTCCAAGTCCAAACCAAAGAGTGAAGCATTTAACGTGCAAAAACATTAGCGGTGTGTTTATTACGGAGGTTTGCACCAAATAAATTTTTTTATCTCAGGTTTTTATGATCTGTTTTGATAAGCACGTTATATAACTCGCTTCAGTCGAAAGAGAGACGCGTGGATAATTACCCCAAACAGTTTTAATCCTTTTTTAATCCTGTTATTTTGGTTAAGATTTATTCCCTGTATTTTCTCGATACACTAATTAAAAGCACACTGTAAGAACGACATGAAGTTAGTTTACTTACGTTTTCAAGGAAAACTCCCACCTTAAACGCATTAAATAAGTTTTTATTGAAATACTTTCGATATGTTTTGTGATACTTATTTTAATTCAAGCATGAGTAATAATTTCTGTTACGTCCTGAAAAACAAAAGAGCAATTGTTTCGTTTCTCACTCACTCTTTTCAGTAGTATTGAATGAACAGATGGGGGTGAGGTGAGAGAGCTGGGCAGACTAAAGTACTATTACTCTGCTGCATTGCTCTATTTAGTTAGAGATGAATCCCCCAGTAGTCAAAGTCAATGAATGAAAAAAGGTCAACTCAAGTTAATTTTGCATAGCAGAAGACCACAGTGATTATAAGTGGATTGTCCTGTAATATTTTCTCTTGTATTTATCTTTTAACAATACTTATTTCCATGCCTTCAATTGGACAGGTCTCCAATGGCAGACGACTTTGATATCGAGGCGATGCTTGAAGCGCCTTACAGGAAGGTGGGTGACTGAACACGGCTGTTTCACTTAACATGAATTGACTCTTTTGCACTTGCCTGAGTAGCTGTTGAAATAAAGCAACTCAGAAGACGAGTATTTGATTAAATGTCTCACAAGTCTGTCTCAGTGGTAGAGAGAATGATGTGATGTATGATGCTTCAGCAAATGATCTGAATTACAAATAAATGCCCGTCTATCTCTCTTTATAGACTTGCCTAATGATATCTCATCTCTACTTCCCTGAATACACCTTTGATTCCAGTGTGAAGTGTGAAAAAAGTAAGGTCGTCATTGCGGCATATATTGATGTACTGTGTTCCCTTAGGTCAAATACCAAAAGACTCTCATCCTGTCACCTGTCTGGTGTCAACAAGATGAATGACAGTGGATGAAACAGGGATAGAACCTGACATGAATTGGAGACAGTATTCACATTTTTTACTACATACATGGTTGATCTTTGTACTGCAAAAGCTGGCATCATAAGTAGTAGCTTTTATTGAGATCATGCTACCTGGCAGATCATCTCAGCTACATGGAACATGCAGTTGTTCATAAAGACTCTAATGTATAGTTTCATGAAGAAAAGTGTTGTTCTTTGGGAGTTTAATAGATCACCTGTACTTTTGCTTGTTGTTACAATATTAAATGGATTGTTCCAGAATATGAATACTGTCTCCCAAACCATTCTCTAGAGAAGGACTCAGATAAGTCAACATCTTGAGGCTTTTTTTTTTTGGTTTTGTTTTTTGCATGCCCCTCATTTTTAAGCTTCTCCTTAATCCATTTTATTTTGCCATTTGCTTTTAGGTATCTTTTGTGATACATCGCCAGCATAATCAAGAAACTATATTTGGCCTTATTTATCACACATGCAGTGAACTTCCCAAGTTGGCTTGGTTGTAGGTATTTTAAAAAAAAGAAATTGATGTTTTTAAAAAAAAAAAAAAAAAAAGGGTGAGGGTTTTCTCATGTTTTTTGGTGTTAATTTGATGCCATGTCACATGGGAGCCGTTCTGACTAAGCCGTGTAAATTCCTGTCTGCTTCAGGACGAGATGTAAGACAGAGATGGCATCGCGCTCACACAGTCCAACCGCACAAATGGGGGAAGATCTCACCGAATGACCGCCTCCACTGTGGAAACCCGTTTAGCGACCATGTCCTTAGCAGCAAGCTTTAGATTTAAAATAGCAGGTTACTGTCAGATTCAAGAGCTGAGTCTCCATTAAGCACCATGGTCCTTTTGCTATCATGTAACCTGTTGCTCCTTTTTTGGTGGGGGGCAAAGATTTGATTTTAGGCGGCAGAGCACCAAGGGCATCGCAGGCAACATGAAATGTAACTGTCTTTCTAAATCAATATATTCTGTATTTTCTCTTGTCCCCCTCCCCCATTCCCTTGACGACTTGCTATGTATCCTGTCCATCCTCACGATGTTCTTCTATCAACCCTGCTTAGGGTGACAGCAAGTCCTATAGTGCAAATGGCTATGAGGAGCACAGCAGGAAGTGAGTAACTGTTCTTTCTTTACTCATCATTGTGGTGACAGTCCACACACTTTACACTTATAATAAATTTTTTTTTTTTTTTCAATCATTACATAGGAAAAGGCACAGTCGGAGTCGAAGCCCGAGCGCAGAACGCCGCAGGAGTAGGAGCAGAGAGCGCAAGAAGGGCAGAGACAAGCGTAAGAGCCGCAGCCGGGAGAAGAAGCGATCACGTAGCAGAGAGCAGCACCCTTCTCGAAGTCATGAAAGGCATGGACGTTATAGAGGTCACAAAAGCCCCCAGTGAGTATTGTATCCTCTCATCGCGCACTCTAGTACTCGATGTGTAAGATCTGACGTTCATATCTGACTGCCCGCTCCGGCCCATAAGAGCATATAAACTGCTGAGATTTTGCAGTCCCAATATACAACACACCTCTAACTGGCACACCACAACTGTGCTGTTTTCTGAATCAAGTATTAGCAGACACAACACTTCTTAATTATTATTATCTCAGTTAATGTGGACGTAGGCCATAAGAATATCTGAATAGTGACTTCAGTATTCGTATACTGACACTAAAAATACATAACCAGGTATTTTGATACTTGTGAACACCCCTGGTAAATATACATAAACAGATAATCTCAAATAAACCACTTTTTTTTTTTTTTTTTCCCTTTTCTACATTACAGCCGCAAACGCTCTCGAAGCAAGAGCCCATTTAAGAAAGAGAAGAGTCCAATAAGGTAACATAACTATACTTCTTTCTTTTTGGTCATTGACCAATATGAATTATATTTATTGGCTGTTGATGTTATTGTGAATAATGTGGAGAACATTTATAATAAGAACTAAACCTTAATGTTAAGTCTCAGTAAAGAAATGTATTAGCTACTTTCTACCACAGGAAACCTATTGATAATCTGAGTGCGGAGGAGAGAGATGCCCGCACAGTATTCTGCATGCAGCTGGCTGCCAGAATCAGACCCAGAGACCTGGAGGAGTTCTTCTCTGCTGTGGGCAAAGTAAGTGACCCCCCCCCACCCACCTCCTCAGTTTTATTACTTGCTTGCTTGCTTGCTTGCTTGCCTATTTATTTGTTTGTTTGTTTATTTATTTATTTATCCATCCATCCATCCATCCTTTTTTTTTCTTTTTTCTTCTCCTCTTTACTAAAGGTGCGTGATGTGAGGATGATTTCAGACAGAAACTCTCGCAGATCTAAGGGTATTGCATATATTGAGTTTGTCGAGGCCACCTCCGTGCCCCTGGCTATTGGACTGACAGGACAGAGGTTGCTGGGAGTGCCAATCATCGTTCAGGCCTCGCAGGTCTCTATAATCACATGCTAACAGTCTTCCTGTTTCAGCTTCTTGTATGTGTTGTCTAAGTCTGTATCGCTGTCTCATCTAGGCCGAAAAAAACAGAGCAGCGGCGGCGGCAGCAGCCCTTAACCTGCAGAAAGGCAACGCGGGGCCAATGCGGCTCTACGTGGGTTCTCTGCACTTCAACATCACAGAGGAAATGCTCAGAGGCATATTCGAGCCATTTGGGAGGGTGAGACTGATTGCGGCATTATTTCTGTGCTCACACTGATGCAGATGTATGAGACACCACATGGGCTTTTGAATGCCACTTGCAGCATAAAATTCTAGTAATGCAAAGTAATTGAGTGCTCAGTTAATCCCAGGCCTGCTTTTCTTACCTAGATTGAAAGCATCCAGTTGATCATGGACAGCGAGACGGGCAGGTCAAAAGGTTATGGCTTTATTTCGGTAAGAGACTTTTTATAGGAGCCAGTAAACACACAGTGACTAAATTGCATTATATATGTACTGTAACTCTGTATGTCTGCTTGTGAATCGTCTCTGCACATTTCCACACCGGACCAGTTTTTGCTTGCTTCTGTTGGACATTGTTTTATAATATTGAACCATAGCAAGTATGTCTTTGGGGAAGGAGTATGCTGTTTCACTTTGTGCAGAATTAAAACTTGCAATGACTAATTATACTAAAGCTACAGGTGAGTTTTACATAATGAGCATGCGTGTCAGCCAGAGTAGCTCACATAATCTCAGTGGCCATATGGGTTTTTTGTAAGGTTTTAAATTTTATCATCTTGCTCAGTTTGATGCAGTAAAATGAGAAGTTTCATCATGATTAAGGCAGCCTTCACGTTAAGTCATTTACAGCGCATGTTTTTAAAAAAAATTTTTTTTTACATGTGGGCAGAATGCAACCACCGGCATTTTTTGGTCACAACTTTTCAGAAAAGGGCAAGTGTCCTCAAGAGTGCTTGATTTTTATTTTATTTTAAATTTTATTTTATTTTATTTTATTTAGGACTGGCAAGAACATTGTTGGGGGAAAAAAAATCATCTTATTCTCCTGAGCTCTCAGTTAAATGTTACATATTATAAATCCGTATATCTATCCAGAGAAAGAAGTATAATTAAAATGTATGATTCTTGTACACTGTTCATTAGTGACAATTGGATTTTAGGATTTAAAATGTCTGTTAAGCTAATAGGAAACCTGCTCCGTTGATTTGTAGTTTGCAGATGCTGAATGTGCCAAGAGGGCCCTAGAGCAGCTGAACGGTTTTGAGCTGGCCGGCCGGCCCATGAAGGTGGGTCATGTGACGGAGCGCTCAGACGGCTCATCAGCCAGCTCTTTCTTGGACAACGATGAGCTGGAGAGAACAGGCATCGACTTGGGCACCACAGGCCGCTTGCAGCTGATGGCCCGACTTGCAGAAGGTAGGGATCAGAGATCAGCTAAACCGTGTGTTGGAGTCTGTGTTTTGACGGTCTGCATTTAGGTTTCATAATGAAATATTAATTCGTCTGATGTTTCCTGCTATGATTTAATTTCCAAGGAAATTTTCAGCAATTATAAGTTCTGGTGTGTGTGTGTGTGTGTGTGGGGGGGGGTGTGGGTTTTTTTTTTTTTTTTTTTTTTTTTTTTTTTTTTTTTTTTTTAATAAATAGGTACGGGGCTGCAGATTCCCCCAGCCGCAAAGCATGCTCTGCAGATGAGCGGCTCTATCCCGTTTGGTAACCTTCCTGGAGGTAAGGATCTTGTGGTGTTTTGTTTGTTACCAAGAGTTTCTAAACTTTTGGCTGGTAGTGTACATGTAACAACCTAAGACATTGTGCAAACAGAGATATGGTCATGGGTAATAAAATCTTAAATCTTCCACAGTTGCTTTCGTAAGGTTCAAGTGTTGCGTCACCCCGTTTTTTTCCCCTGGCCCTTATCAGGACATTTCTGCATTGTCTTATGCTTCAGTAAAACACCGTTCATGCTTCACAGTGCATTGTGCTCTGAACCCTTTGTGATTATGTTCATAAAGTTACATTTTGCTCTCAAAATCATCCAGTTATTTATAAGGTGTTTAAATTTTGTTAGGTTTCATGGCTTGCAGGCTACAATCGCAGTTTCTGTTTGGCTCAACGTAAGGCTTCACGATATCACATGTTAATCATTATTGCAATATTCGCCTTTGTATTGTTGACTCTGCAGGATGTTAGATGTGTTGCTGAGGCTGCAGAATGTTGGACTTTATGAAGTTGTGTGTTTGAGTGTACATGAATCATAACTTTACCAAGACAAATATTTTTTTTCAGTGTAAGGCAGGCCAGTTCATTTTTCTTTTTCTTTTTTTTTTTTTTCTTTTTTTATATTCTTATATATAGATATATTGCAACCCACATGGCAATTAGATGTAGCAGCATAATCATTTATTCCATTGCTAAAATCAAATGTAACATGTTTGTTGCCTCCCCAGGAACATTATGCGAAAGCCCTGACAGGATTAAACAGTTATTGAAAATAAAATAATGTTTATATTATGTGCTCAAGATATTCAACTATAAATGATTTCTGTTACAGTGATCTCAGCACCAAGCATGAACCAGGCCATGAACCTCCCCACCCAACCCCTGGCAACTCACTGCCTACAGCTTTCCAACATGTTCAGCCCACAGGCGTGAGTCTTTCCAACATTCTGCCTATCTTCAAGTGTGTGTGTGTGTGTGTTTGTGTTTGAGTGTCTGTTTATTGTGATTCTCTGTCTGTTGTTTTTCTCCCCATCAGAGAAAACGAGCCTGGCTGGGATATAGAGATTCAGGATGATGTCATTGAAGAGTGCAATAAACATGGAGGCGTTGTTCATATATATGTAGACAAGAATTCTACTCAAGTAAGCTTTGCGAACTTGCTGGCTTGAGTCGGTTTCTAACACTTGTACTTGTATCCGCCGGTGCCTTTCTAGCTTTCAGTGGGTTCTTCTTTTACTTTCACAGGGTAACGTGTACGTGAAGTGTCCGTCTATTCCGGCCGCCATGGCTGCTGTCAGTGCCCTACATGGACGCTGGTTTGCAGGTAAGATCAGCCTTTCCTCTAACGAACGTCTCGAGTGAGTCCAGTGTGTAGACATGTTCCATAGTATATGCTAGGGCTGTCGGAATGAATTTCTCTCGAATCCTGATATTGAAACATGTCTAGCTATCTAGCTTAGATTTGTTGTATCATCGATTTTTAATTGCTTTCTAAAATCACATCATTATGAAAATTTTCCTTTTCTGTGTCAGCTAAGTTTGCTAGCGAGAGTGGAAATATTACCCAATGTCGACGTGATTCTCAGATTGCAACCACACAATTTGGGAACTCGCGAGGCAGGCGGCTGTGCCCGCTTCTCATTGAGTGTAAAATGACGGCTAAATTTTTAACAGTTGACTTATAGTTTTGTAGTGCACTGTGGTACACACTGTGTAGTGCGCACATGCTGTGAAGGATTCTGTTTAACTGTTGAATTGCATTGAAGAAATGGCAGTTGACAGTCTTGGCTTGAAAAATGAAAACACTTGGCAAAATATCCATTTATATCCAAGAAAACTTTACTGTTGGTAAAGCACTAATGCGAAAATGAGTTTTCATGATTGTATTTAATGCAATAATGATGCATTGTGTAGCACTACTGCAAATATCTGTTCTGTCCATGCTGGCACAAAACTAGAGGTACATTTTAATACATCATATATTGAAGTTTAGTATGTTAAGCTTAGTAAGCACTAACATGCATCGCGTTTTGTTTTTGTTCTGACAGGCAAAATGATCACCGCTGCCTATGTACCCCTCCCAACCTACCACAACCTGTTCCCTGACTCAGTCACAGCCATACAGCTGCTGAGACCCACACGCCGGTGATCCACACTTCTGCTGCGCAGTCCAATTCTTCTGACTTCTCTCTGTCTCTGCATAACCCGGAGATGCAAACATCAGCCTGCCCTTTTTAGGACCGCTGCTGTCTGTCCCTGGAGGTCCATAGCACATTCTAGATCTCAGAGGCACACTGTTGCCTGAGGATGTAGAGGAAAGCTGGCTGGACTAGGTTAGCAAAAAAAAAAATTAAAATAATGATGATAATAATAAAGGCCCTGGGCAGTCAACCTGGTTGTATTCAGCTGTCTGGGATCACTTTGTTTTTAGCTTTTTTGTAATCACACTTTCATTTTGTAAAGAACTCTGCAATTAAAATGGCTTTAAAAATAAGCAGTCTTTGTTTTTGTCATTTCTGGTGGTGTTATAAAATGCAATTTTAACTCAACACAGTACAAGGGATGCACACATCTTCGCGTTCCCATTTGAACCAGGAAATTGTTTCCTGTTTGTTGCATCTACTTCATCGACAAACGCAGCATTTGAGTAATCTATAAGAATGGAAAAACACCGTCACTATGTAGCTGTACTTTTACAGTTCATTAAATCTCACAGGTTGTTCCTCCCCCACCCAAATCCTTGAGTATTAAAGTTCTTAAACTGAAATGTGCACGGTTTAAGGATTTTGAGAATTTGTGTAGCTTTATATTACCGTATTCATAAGATACATTTTAAACCAAAGTAACATGCTATAAATCAGGGAATAGATTCTTTCACATTCTGCCTACTTAATATTCCTGGAGAAACATCAGTAACACGTGTCCTGAAGGGGGGGCTTGGGAGTGGTGTCTATTGACTAAACGGATGACATCCTGTCATATAAACTGAAACAGGATATGGGGTCACTTGTGTGACATTGCTCTTGTCTCATAATGGCTGGGTTGTGTGATTACCCTTCATTATATTTCCTTGTGACTCAAAATGCAACGGAAAGTGAACCTTGCTAATATGGAGGTTAGCATTTTCTGTCTGTAGTAGTTTTTTGTTAGCAACTTTTCAAGCATTTCTCATAACCTTCAGGCTATTTATCAGATTGCTGCATGAGAGATTATCTCTGGGGTGAATTTTTGGTGCTTTTTTATTTTATTTTTATTTATTTTATTTTATTTTATTTATTTATTTATTTTAAGAAAAAGACATGGAAAAAAACCCATCAGTGAAAGCAGGTTTATTATTTTTTTTTTTACAAATCTTTTTTTCTGTGAGTGTCAGATACAGAACTGCATAAAAAACCAAAAAGTCACTATGTAAAATGTGGCAAGGTTTTTGCAAAAATAAGGTCTAGCAGTAATAAATATATAATTATTTGTAAATAGGTTTATAATAGAACAGC
Source organism: Stegophilus panzeri (assembly GCA_024331685.1). Classification (NCBI taxonomy): domain Eukaryota; kingdom Metazoa; phylum Chordata; class Actinopteri; order Siluriformes; family Trichomycteridae; genus Stegophilus; species Stegophilus panzeri. The sequence goes on along the minus strand of JANDJT010000190.1, from coordinate 6,009,907 downwards.
ATTCATATGTTAACAGTGAAGTATTATAAAGATTTCTACAACATTATAAAGATGGTTTGAATGTACTGTATTGTTTATATACATACATACATACATGTGAAAGGTACTGTGAACATTTACATGTATACAATGACCATTGAAGTGTGGTTTTGATTATGCAAAGAAATACACTTTCAGGTTTTTTTTTGTCTTTTGTGAAAACATGGTGTAGTATGGAGTTGACAAAATCTTCAGATTATCAGATCCATTCGATTAAAAGCTGTTGAGCAGAACCCTATGTGACTGACATCAGACCTGGAGAAGAATGAGAGAGATGAATGATCAGCACCTTTACCACCTTTCATTCCATTCTATATGTTTTTACCGTTTAACCATTTGAGCAGTACATACCATAGGGTAAAAAATTTTTTTTAAGGTAATTTCTGTCTTTGGTGGATTTATCACATTGTGAAACATTTATTTTACAGCTTATCATGTTAGAGAAACCGGAAAGCGCAAATTCCTGTCCTGAAGACTTCTTTGTGGCGGAAAACTTTCTGACCTGGAGACTCCTTTCATAGATTTTCAACAAATATCATCTTACAGAAAGTTTCACCATATCACCTATTAAATGTCATTCTTTGTTAAATAACACATTTTTAATCGCTTCATTATTAACCATGGAGTATGTTGCGCATCCACCGTACAAGTCCTTCTGAATGAGCCGTTACTATAGAAACTAGTGCATTATAAGCCTGCAGTATAAACCTGTGATTTTCCTTGCAGCCAGCACTATTGTAAGAGCTCATGTTATAGAAAATTAATCAACACCTTCTGATTACAAATGAATGAAGGTAAAATTACCATGTGTCTAAATCCATATCTTGTCTTCTAAGCTGATGAAATCTCTGTTAGGGAAGAAAAATGAAATTAAAGCTGTAGTATGTACAGGAGAAACGGCAACAACAAAAAAATTGTACTGATGAATTTTTTATTTTTTCATTTTTACCAGAGGGGTCTCAATTTTTTTTTTTCAAAAGTTACCTACAGCAGCCTTAAGTAAACATTGTTGGCATAACCAAAAAAATATTTCAGTGTTGTATAATGTTATACATATTAATATTTATTCTGAAGCTATGATTATTATGGGAGTCTGGAGGAAATTAGTTATAAGTATTATTTGTTTTTCTCATTCACATAAGAAAACACTGTTCATGGTCTTATCTGTTTAGTTCTCCTTAATACCTTATTTCATTAGTCAAACTTTCTGCTAGTGGGATTTTGCAAAACCAACCTGTTTCAAAACCAATAACAACTGTAGGTCTATCATTAACGTCAGATAGTTTGGTCCATATTAGCTAAAGACTATCTCTTACCGCAGCTCAACATCAGTGTGAACAGTGTGTAGAAGGTTAGACATGATCACCATGATCATCTAATGCTCTAAAGTTGAGTTTAAATATAACACATTTGGCAACCAAAGACTTCAGGAACACCTACCTTTCTGTGTATGAGGCAAGAGACAGTGATAAGCAGGAAGATTCCCCCACTCACTGCTAACACGATGAAGCCCAGTTTATAGAAACTCAAATCAGAGGAGTCCTGCTCAATCTGTCCCAGCATCGCTTGTGTGACCTCTGAGGAAAATAAACACAGCACTTTAATCACACTGTTTTCCAGCTCATGTGGTGCATCCACTGTGAATTACCTGTTACTATAGAAATGATGACATACAGTAAGAATGAGCGTATTAATATAAATATGTGGGTTGCCTTGCTTCTGGCACTGCCCTCAACGCAGATGAACACCTTCTGACTAATCACAATCAAGAATCCAATAGCGCTATGGTATAACGTGCTAAAACATATACCTGTAAACAGTTTGTCTAGTGTGTACCTGTTCTATGTGTTCTGGGCAGCTCTGTAATGACAACAGTTGTGTAGTTGCTGTATTCCATTGCGCAGCTCCAGTCCACAGATGTGTTTGTGTGTGTTTGTGTGATGAGCTGTAGGTAGATATCCAGAACCTCCTTGGCTCTCTGTAAGGCTTGAGTAGGGGAATCTGTGAACTGCTTCAGAAACACCACTGGGTCCTCCTGGAGAAAAAGTGATGCTGTTATATTTCTCTGGATTTGACACCTCCCTTTGCGAAACCCTTTATAAGTTGATAGAGTAAAAGCTTAGTGGTTAAGCTTCTCTGGCAGTCAAATTCTATGACTGCCTGAGATTCACATGACCTTTAACCCTGCTTTAAGCACTTTTAATTTGCTTTGGATTAAGTTGTTTTCCAAACAAGTGTTGAAGTAGGCTCATTAGGTATGGAATTAAATTTGTGCCAAAAGTATTGAACATAAGTTTTCAAGAAACTAACAAAAATATGCAATGAGAAAGAAGAAAAAAAAAACCTCTGAAAACAGTGAATTCAGTGGCAAAAATTGAACATGTTCTTCAAATATACAGCATTCTTTGTTAACAGTTTTCTAAACTTCGTTTTCACTTATCATGGTTTATGAATGTGCCGCTAGAGTTTTCATTTACACTTTCAAAGTTTTAATTTACGCTCCACAAGTTTATGTTTGCCATTCTGACACAAATCTCTCATGTGGGCGGGGCTTAACAGCACTTTACTCCCATTGGCTAGTGAGATTTGAATCGACAGCTTCCTGACCAGGAAGTAGAGACTTCAGTGGCACAAATTTTGGAGAGTGTTCTGGATGCGGTTCACTGTACTGTACAAATAGTGTTTGTACTTTGTAGTGGAAATTACTTACTTGCTTAGTCAGTATATTAGTTTGTAAGTAATACTTGAGGTTTGGGTAGTCTCATACAACATTTTTTTTTTCAAGAGGAGCTCTCAGGAGCTCTCATTATCATCATAGTCATCGTCATCATCCTCCTCCTCCTCGAGCTATCAATCCAAATCTCACTAGCCAATGGGAGTAAATCGCTGTTAAGCCCACCCACACAAGAGGTTTGTGCCAGAATGGCGAACACAAACTTGCGGAGTGTAAACGAAAACTCTGAAAGTATAAACAAAAAACTCTAGCAGCGTGTTCATAAACCATGATTAGTGAAATCAAGGCTTAGAAAACTGTTAACAAAGAATGCTGTTTATTTGAAGACCATGTAAAATTTTTGCCACTGAGTTCATTGTTTCCAGTTTCAGAGTGTTTTTCTTCTTTCTTGTTGTATATTTTTTTTGGTTTCTTGAAAAGTTACATTCAATACTTTTGGCACAAATTTTATTCCATAATTAGGCTGAAGAAAGAAAACTCTCTATTGACTTTCATGAAGCAAAAGTTTTTATTTGGTATTTATATTTAAACAAAATGTGTTTCACTATGGCAAGGCAACAATGCCTTGATGCATGATGTAACTATAGTGCATTACACATTTCTCACATCTCACAGCCTGCTGCACTACACACAGTGGCTTTTACTAGTCGGATTAATTAGTGTTCGCAGATAACTTACAATCTTTTAAAAAAAAAAAATAGGAACACTTATGCATGTGAGAACACTGTAATCACCAAGCAAAATAATGTTCATCTTAAAACTGTTAAATAACTTTCCTGCTAGCACAACACCTCACAATTTAACAGTTAGAGAAAGTTAAAGATGCTAACCAGATTGTCGAGGTCGCAAACACAATGTGCTACTTCAGACATCAACACAAACGGAATATGTAGTCAGTCAGATTTAAGAGAACATATTATGTATAGTTTACATAAAAACAGTAAGTTTCTCATCAAACCATGCACTGCTTATACTATGTAGAGTGAACATGATCAATTCATGTGGTATTAACATAAACCAGTTTTATTCAGGGTTTTGAAAATACATGATCAAATCATGTTGGATGTACGAAAATCAACTGTGTTAATGTAACTCTATTCAATCAAATGGAACGAATGTACGCATTGGAATTAAGTAAATTCAATGAGTTTTTTTGTTCAGTGTAGAAAAGGATAATTACTATGACCAAGTCATCCCTTACACAGGAATTTATACTTGTTTGTTTATGCATTAAAATGCACCTATTATGGTTTTTCAAATCTTACCTTTCATGTAGTGTGTTATAGAGTTGTTTGTGAATGTAAACTGTCTGCAAAGTTTCAAAAATCAAAGCGCACAACAAACGGAGTTATTGACTCCCAAAAAAAGGAAGTGATTCTGAACAGCTGAAACGAGTCGTTAGTAATTCCAGACTTTACTTCCTGTACTAACCTACGTAGGTTTGTAAGAAAAACCCCCACCTTTGGTCTTCATCGGCTGCTCGCAAACAGACAGAGCTGAAACTCGTTATGGTAGTGGGTGTTTCTTTTTGCTGACACACGCTGACAGCGGTGGACCAATCACAACAGACGGGGACATCTGACCAATCAGAGCAGAGTATGCTCTCTGAAAGGAGGAGTTTAGATGGAATCCTTTAGAACGGCTCATTGAACGAGTCGTTTGTGACAAGGCGGGGAGGGGGGGCGGTAATGCTGCACTTTAAATTATGAGCACATTAAAATGTTTTTTGAACTTGGATGCATGTGAATCTATTGTATGAGACCTTTAAAACAAAATTAGTCACGTTTCAAAACCATAATAGGTGCACTTTAATGTACTCAACTAGCTCACCCTTACTTTATTATATTAATTTAGCTACTATTTTTTTTGTTTAGTTTAGTCAGTTAGGTATCCAGGCAACAAAACATGGGACTGGGCAGCACGTTAGAGCATACACTTGAACATTGGGCTAGATTTATGATTTATGATCATATGATTTATGATTTTATGATTTATGATTTATGATATATGTTTACACTGTGTATGCTGTTGCATGTTTTAAACAAAGATGTACAAATTGAGGTCTTGATATTGTTTTAGCACCAGCTTTTCTAAAATGGTGACGGGTATATCTGACATAAAAGAGGTTCTTTTTGTAGATTATTGTGGCGAAAGTAACAAGTGTGGCAGAACACAATCCTGTCTATCTGTTAAAGAAGAGACAGTGATGTGCAAGTGCTGGAACCACTAGCAAACATTACTTGACATTCATCAGGTTGAAGAATAACATCAAACAAAATGTCTCATCTCTCCATGCGCAATCCTTTTTCCCAAGGTGTTGAATACCAACATGTTTTGCTTGAGCTTAAAAATGGCACTCGAAAAGGTCATATTTTTCATAAATATGTCAGAGTTGTTGAGATTTTGGTGCTCATGAGACAATTGTGTATCGAGGCACAGTAAACATAAGATGATATTTAGATTACACCATGTCTCCTTGAGGTCATTTTGTGGTTGGAGTGAACCCATTTAATTGTGTAGGCATTGTAGTTGGTGAACCAGAGCTGCAGTGGTTCAGGGGACGCAATGTATTCTGCACATGTTTATGCTTTCCTGATATAGCATCCAATTTTCCTCAATCAAGCACATTATGGGCTGAGAAAAAGCCTATTCTATGTTTTAAGGACATGATAGTATAGTATAGCCTAGGGAAAAATCCATAAAAAATTATGGATTGTTTGAACAAACATTTGATAGCCTAACTGGTACATTTTTGTTATGTACCTTTGACCAGTGGAGGGTTTTTTTTTTCCAAATAAATTATGACTTTGGCCATAATTTCTGCGATACCCAGTCACCAGAACATCAGGTTAGATCTGATGTTCAGCTCCCAATGTTCACCTCAAAGAGTCAAGATCTGACTTACATCACTGCTTTTGTAAGAATGTGAGTCTGTCTTGTGAAACAACTGTAACATTAATTATCTATATTTAATTGAGGAAACTGTTGGAATATTTTACGAGTTAAACAGTTTTTGGTTACTAGGGTTAATGATGCAACATATGTGAGATCTACATTTTGTCTTAAGGGTACGCAAACATTTGCACTCATGTGCATGTAAACAGTCAGAAATACATACACACCCTCAGACACACATGCACAAACCTCGAGTTGTTCATTAAGAGGTGGCACACAGCGCTGTGAGTAGATGTTGTGGATGAGGTTTTGTAGAGAGCGGACTGACAGAGCACTCTCGGAGCCTCTGGAGTATCTGAAGTGGACGCTCAGCAAGTCCAGCACACGCGGCAGAGCTGCCTTCACATAACACACTGGGCTCTGAAAGACAGACAGGCAAGTTGTGAGGACTCTTGGTAGCCTGGTTATAAGTCATGTTTGAGTCTGTCATTTGAACATTACTCTGACTCACTCTTACTTCAGTGCATAACTGGATACTGAAAATTTGTACTTAAGAAATGGTGTAATCATAAATACTGTCCTGTGCTTATCCCAGGACCGTTATTCACATTCTGTTCATACTGACCATCAACACACTTAATGTTTTCCTTCTACAACTGTGGCAGGATGGCAGCCCTTCTGAGTCTGATTCCTCTCAAGGTTTCTTCATCCCGTCATCTCATAGAGTTCTTCCTTGCCACTGTCACCTATGGCTTGCTCATCTGTACATTTGTATTTTCTGTAACGCTACTTTGTTACTATATCTATTGTTAAAATTACTATACAAATAAAATTGTATTAACCGAATTGCCCTAAACCAGTGCTCTTCAATGAATCTGATCTTGAAAATGGCCAGCCCTTTCATGCTATACTCCGAGCCACATAAAGCCAGCCAAACTCATCTTTTCAAACTGCGGCTTATGCTGCACCACATGGTGAGGAGAGCACTATCTACCCCTTTCCACATACACAGATGCCCACAATTGTCTAGTGTCACTGGGATTGACATGGGAGAGAGAGTAATGCCATCCCTCCCACCCAGACAGCATGGTCAATTTAGCAATTTAGACATGAATGGCTGTTGAATAGGGAGTTGTTTTTTAGTGAGAGCGCTTTTTGCAATACTTGGTGTGAGTCTCTTCACAATCTGGCAAGTGTCAATTAAAGAAATCTTTTCGGAGGAAACGGTTGTATGCTAATAGCTTCAAAAACAGGAGCGGGGCACCACAGTGTCCTCAGAGGAACACTGTTTAATCCTAATTCCACTTTGTCAAGAAGATAGAACATATAATTCCCTTTGCAGAATCAGACTAAAACTAAACAACAAACTAAAAACTACATCTTTGTTGAATGTGAATAGTCTTACCAGACGTCTCTTCTCGATGAACACGTAGGATATTGAACATCCATTCCTCAAATGGTTATTGATCTGGAACAGTGTAAATATTAGCTGACATTTACACATCATACACTCTAATAAAAATGCTGGGTTGAGCCTTTTGGGTCATTTAATTGGGTTATTTTCTCAGTCTTGGGTAGTTTTGGGGTAGTTTTGTGTAACCCAAGTGCTGGGTTAGTGGCTGTGGTCATTTTCAATGACAGATGAATCAATGCACTCCTCCCCCACCCCGACGCGTCAGTCCAGCTCCTTGGGTCAAATTAACTCAGCGCGTACTGTTTGAATTCACCTCAGGTGGATGTTTCACACTGACAGACTGTTAGATTTATTTGGAAAAACAAGGCTCGTATCAATATATTTATCAATAAAACTTACTGTACACTAGAAAAAGCAAAAATGTGTGATAACAGTCCAGTTTACATGACATTAAATGCACCGCTATCTTTGTTAGCTTTGACTTACTTGTTTGTAATGCCCACTGGATCATAAGTTGGGTGCTCAGTTTTAGATGTTTTACACGTCTCTTTGATCAGAATCTGATGTTTTCATCTTAAATATATGACTTACTTAAGTCATTTACTTCAAAGTCTATATATATACACTATTTTAGCAGCTCTAGCAATACATTTCTGAACACCTTCTTGTGTATAAATAAAGGAGATACCATGTTGACATATTTGTTTGTAATGTGGTATATTTGACATTTTCAAAGGGTAAAAATAACCCTGAAAATATTAACCCATTTATGAAATAAATTTAACCCAGCAGTTTTGTAAAAATGAAACCATCCTTTTGGATGAAAAACAACCCAAAGGGTTCATTTTAACCCCTGGGTTAAAATTAACACCCAAACTTGATGGGTTAGTTTCGCCCAAAATGTGTTCTGTCCTATATTTACCCAGCCGTTGGGCTCAAAATAACCCAATTTGGGTTATTATATCTATATATATATTATATCTATATATATATATTATATTATATTTATCCAGATGGGTACATATATTGTGAACACTTGATAAAGCACAGATTACTGTCAATAAAAGCAGACATTAGCCTTGTAGCAATGTATTTGCAGTGAGTGTGCTATCCTGTCTTAAACATTATTTAGTGGACTTTTGCTGATACAACCAGTCAAGACATTTTACAAAAAAAAGCCTATAAAGGCCAATGGCAGTGTTTTTCTCTCCTAGTGTATTCAGAATTTGACCAGTACCTTCATTAGTTGAATCATTTAAGAGCATGAATGAAAGAGTAGGTCTGCATCTGAAAGTTGACTTGTGCATGAGTATAAATATTATTGTCACATATTGCAATGAATAAAGATAATTTCCACTCACAAGATGATTTATCTGGAGTAGGTGATCATTGGTTATGGAGTGCCTGCATGGTCCAGGGATGTGCATCATAGACAGAGGAATATACAGGAGCACAAGAACACACACACTCTTCACCTGGACATATGTGCAACAAAAACATAATCACTCATTTAAATAATATTCATTTTAGTATGCAGCACTACAAGCTATGCTTCATATTTATCTCTTTGTTAAAGAAGTGGGAATCACTGACATTTGATAGATTTACATTTATTCATGTGGCAGATCATTTTATCCAGATATACTTACTGAAAAATGTAACTGGTTGGACTACATACCAGCTACCTAATCACAGGCCAAGCTGGTCAAGCTGGTTTACCATATTTGCCTACTGGTAACCACTACCAAATGCTACATCATAGAAATTTTTAAGGAAATAACAACAGTAAGCCAATCAGGAAATCTGAAACATTTATAATAAGGACAGCTAGAAAATACAGTGGATATAAAAGTCTACACACCCTGTTAAAAATTTGGTTTTTGTAATGTAAATAACGAAACCAAGATCCATCATTTCAAAACTTTTTCCACCTTTAATGTGATATAACAACCAACAAAATTCAAGTGAAAAAACATTTTAGGGAAAAAAAAGAAAGAAAAAACTGGTTGCATAAGTGTGCACACCCCTTTAATTAATACTTTTGCTTGTAATACAGCACAATACAGTACAGTCTTTTTTGGGTAAGAGTCTACCAACTTAGCACATGCTTCATAATTGCAAGTGGATCATGTGTACAGCCCTCTTCAAGTTAGATCTGGGTGGACCATTCCAAAACATTGCTTTTCTTCTTCTTAAGCCATTCCTTTGTTGATTTGGATTTGTACTTTTATGTCATTATCATGCTAGAATGTGATAATGTTCTTCATGTTCAGTTGTCTAACAGAGGCTTGCAGGATTTGTGGCAAAGTAGATTGGTATTTGGAGCAATCAGTGGTTCTGTCTATCTAGCCACAGTCCCAGCTGAACAGAAGCATCCCCATAGCATGATGCTGCCACCACCAGGCTTCACCTTGGGTGTGGTGTTCTTTTGGTGAGAAGCTGTTTTGGTTTTGCAACAAACATACCTTTTAGAATTATGCCCAAATGGTTCTAACTTGGTCTCATCAGACCATACCACATTTTGCCAAATGTTTTGTTTTTTTATTGTGATAAATGGTTTCCATATAGCAAACTTTCTCCATAGCCCAGACGTAAAGAACATGAGAGATTGTTGTCACATGCAGGGAGCCTCCTTTAATGTTGTCCTAGGTCTCATGGAAGCCTCCCTGATAATCATTATGTCCTTTTGTTTTGGAGGGACGTCCTGTTCTTGGTGATGTCACTATGGTGCCGCATTTTCTCCACTTGTTGATGATGGCCTTCACAGTGTTCCATGGTACATCCAATCTTTTGGAAAATGTTGTGTACCCATCTCCTGATCAATACCTTTTGATCCTGAACATGCTTTGTAAGCTTTTTGCGGACCATGGCTTTAGCAGTGGGATGAAATCAAGATGTCAATAATATCAAACAGAAACAGCTGATTTTTATTTGTGGTTAATCAGAATAATTTCATTGTTGACAAATGTACGATAATTACTTTTGAATATGAGTTTGAATGTGATTGGTTAATTCTGAGCACAGTCACATGCCCCATTATAAAAGGGTGTGCACACTTATGCAACCTATTTGTTTTTCACTTGAATTTTGTTGGCTGCTCTACCACATTAAAGGTGGAAAAATATCTGACATGATTGAACTTGGTTTAATTTATATATATAACAAAAACCTGCAATGTTAACAGGGCTGTTTATACTTTTTTCATCCACTGTACCTTACCAGCTGGTAAAATTGGTCTACCAGCATGACCAGCTCAGCCTGTGTTTTTGCAGGTTGTAACTGGTTTGATCAAGCCAGGACAGGGAGGTACAATACAGTGTAAGCAGAGAACTGTGGATTGAGCTGGCAGTGACACAAAAGCCACAAGTTTCCACCACTGACCAAAAACAAGTGTACGATTGTAAGAATTTGTAGAATGGACAGCGCTTGAGCTTGCATGTCACTGCAAAACCACAAGTGAAAAGAGTCAATATGATGGTTTCTCCAGATGTATTTATTTGCAGATGATAGTTTTCTATGCAAAGTATTAAAATCTTTACTCAAGTAAAAGTACAAGAACTTGTCTAAATAAGATACTCTGGTAAAAGCTGAAGTACAGCTTCAAATTCTTCACTCAAATAAAAGTACAAGAAATTCATATCACACGCTGATTTCATCACTGATGGTAAGTTATTACACCAGTTTTATTCCTAATCTCTCTGATGACACAAAGAAGTTGAATTCTAAAAGCCAGCTGTTACAATACAAACTGCCTCAATCAATACAAAGCGTATGTAACAACAGATAGATTATGATTGTGATGGGTTATATTCCAATAACAGGACATCCCAGAGTGTTTTATTCCTCTTATGTCAAAGCAATATACCAATTTACAGTTCTTTTCTTTATTAAAGTATGTCACTTGTTTTTTTTTTAATTCATTTATAGTTACATTTAATATTGTAGAATGTCAGCAAAACAAGTTTGTTCTTATCACTTACATTGTAGCAGATAGAAATGTTGGTATATAATTATTCTTTCACCTGCCTCTCTTTTTCTCTCCATTAAAGTTATTAAGACAAAACGTGCAGCTTGTTATGGTACAGACAAACTGTCCTCTGTCCTGAAGACTCTCTCATGTCACAGCATTACCTCAGTGCATTACAAAGCACTGGCCCTGGAGACTCCTTCCAAAAATGCTAAATAAACTCACAGAGAACTTCACCACATCAATGACTATAGGTTATTTTTTATTAATTGTTTTTTAATCTGAATGAGTTGTTACTATAGATCTGATAATGTATAAGAATAAGCATATTAATATAAACCTGTATTTGCTTTATTATCAGAGTTGCTGTTACAGAAATTTTATCAACACTTTCTGACCAATCAGAATCAACCATTCAACAGAGCTGTGATATTTGGAAAAAAATCTCATATAAATTTCCATTTGCTAACTAATTTTCCCAGGTTTAAGAGAAAACAATGAGTTACTCTATTCTTCCACAGTGTTCTTTCCTAAAACCTGGTGCATCTGCAAATGTACCAGTTCTTTAATCTATCACTAACTTCAGTTCTCTATCCATTCAGATACTCTCTGCACGTACCTGGATTTGGTGGAGAATGTGGGCAGAGGTGTAAAGGTTCATCTGGCTCATGGATCCAGCAGATGAAATTTACATTCTTCACTTAGATGCATTTGAGCACATTGAAAACCTGTTGAGTTTCAGGTCAAAGAAAAGACAATTTTTACATTTTTGAAGCTCAGTGCAATTGACTGTTAAAGTTTTAGTCCATATGAGAGCAGAGAAGACTTACAATCCACAGATACAAGACCACAAATTCTGTCACTCCCCACTGCCTTGTTTTGGGATTTCATCCTCCTACCCCTTTCATTCTCGTTCTCGTTCTCTCTCTCTCTCTCTCTCTCTCTCTCTCTCTCTCTCTCTCTCTCACTGTCTCACTGCAGTACTTCTATTATAGACATTGTTGGGGATTTGCTTAGTATTATTATTATAATGTAAATTTTATAATTGAAATAGGCCAGGAATCTTGTTGTTACTGGTTGAAGAAATTCTTTATTCATAATAAAAAACAATTGAAAAAAAAAAAACGTTATTTAACAAAGAAAACATTGATATAGTGACACAAAGTTTATTCAACATTTATGAGAGGAGTCTCCAGTGTCAGTGCTTTGTAACAGTCGGAGGTCAAGCTGTAACTTTAACTTTTTCAGGAAAAAAAAAAAACTTTTTCAGGAAAAAGCATTTTTAGGGTTTTTTTTTTTTTTTGGTAACATGACAAGCTGCATTTTGTTTGACATTATTGCTATTATTGGTAACTTTAAAAGAGAGAAAAAAAAAAAGCTGGTGAGACAGTGCCTGTTTTAACTGCTATAACAATAAAAAAAATTATATAAATTAATGCTTTACTAAATAAAAAAAATAATAGTTGGCCAATTGCTATTATTAGTATAATAAAAAGACGTACTGTTATTGTAAAACAGTTTTCCTTCCTTCCTTTCTTTCCTTCCTTTCTTTCCTTCCTGAGAATTTCCCTTCTGGAAGAATCTGGCCCTCAAGGTGCACTGTCCTTCAGTTTAGCTCCAATTTAGCTCTTCAGGTTTACTAGAAAATTACAGGCAGGTAAGTTTGGAGGTTGGAGCTCAACTCTGTGGATTTGAAGAACCCTGTGATAGATCATGCTTCACTGTTGCCAATATCAAATGTAATAACATTTTAGACCTCACTGACAAGCATAAGCATTTGTATGTCAATCATAAACATAATTACTGTAAAATACTGTTCATTTTAATTTTTTTGTTACGCTTATATTACATCTGTTCATTTCTCAAAATGCATGAATAAAGTAGGCTTTTCCCCAGATTTCTACTAGCCCTAGCTCTGTAACCAGTGGGATCTCAAACTCACAATTTTTACAGCAGAACGCTACTATAGAGGATTTATTTCTGTGACAATTTCAGGTTCATGTTTGGTCTCCCACCAGAGATATTCAACCTGATATTGAGGGGAATTTTTAAAAATTGCACTTTCTCACCCCATAAAAAATAAGAGACCTCTCAAACCTGAAATGATTTGCATGCACACTATATTTACCTAGGTACCCCATAAAAATTAAGAGACTCGAACCCTTCCCATTACCAATTGACCCTAAAAGTAGAACTGTGAGCAATCTTGAGCATTACATTTGGATTTGAATGTGAATGTAATGCAACAAAATGTGAATGTGCGAAATGTTTATATAGGTCCATGTACCTTGTAACGTGCTCTAGAGATCAGTTTTGGTTCCAAGGAGCTAGGACCATCCTGAGCCTAGAGACTGAGGTTTCTATAAACAGCTGTATAACCAAAATTTGTTGTGTGCCATGACACAAAGATGACTGTCATTGTTAAACCAAGTAAAAAAAAAAAAATATTAAAAACTGGTGGCTTTGAAATGTCAATAAATAGAGGTAATCACTCAGAAGCAACCAACTTTACAATTATTGGACCACTTGAGATGGAGTGACCCTAAATCAAGTCCATTTATACAATTGAATGGCAGCAACTACTGTCAAAGCTGCTGTTATAGAAAATGAATCAACACCTTCTGTCCAATCAGAATAAAAAATTCAACACTAGTATAAACTACATAGGAACAAAGGATTTTCTGTCATTGTGCAGTTTTGAATTTGTGTTAGCTGCGTATTTGAAATGTTTATTGACAGAATTCAGTAACTTCTCTTAATTTTTCATTCCAATAAACAGGTTTTTTTTTTATTTCTCAGAAAGCTGGAATGTTAAATCTGATATATACAGTGCAACCATGTAATTTATATACTTCTGCCCCTGAACATTAAATCAACCATGTCTAGGGTATCATCACATGCTAAATATAACCAGACCTCCTTTCTGTGGGCATTTTCCGTAAAAGTAGTAGTATTTTTTTTTTTTTCGCTAAACTATTCCAAAGATATCTGTTTTGACCTTTTATATTGTTTGTGCCAAAGTGAGAGGACAATGGAAGGATGTGTTGAAATATCTGCTGATACATGCAAAAGGCCACCGCATGACAAGGTGCTGTTTTCACTCCTTACCAACTGCCCATTCCAGTGGATTTTCCCAACCAAACAGAATAACCACATTCATGATACATATCTGTATTTATGCCTTTGCTGGGTTTGTCACTGAAACCAAAGGTTCAGCAAGGACATTCACAGTGCAAACCTCTGGCATGTTTTACCGTGGGGATGAACTCGGCCTCCTCTGAAGTTGGTTTCAGTTTTTATTCGTGATCAAGAGAATACAGACTGAAAGTGTTGTCTTTCCTGTCATTGTTCATGATGAAAAGACCTTTAACATTTGTTATTGTATCTCAAACTGCAGAAGTAGAGAAAGATAACCGCATCCTTTCAACAGATATATCATATTAAATAATAGAAATTGAACAAGAAAAAATAAACCTCTTCTTAGTCATCTCATTCATCTTTCAGACTCAGTCTTGCTTTAATCTTGGTCATGCTGTGATATTATTTTGTATTTTGAACATTCTTTACTGAATTTGAAGTTCCTTTCAAGAAGGGTGAAAAATACTTGAGTAATTGTACATAGTTACTCTACCTAAGTATTGTTTTGCCATATTTATACTTTACTTAAGTACTTTGAATACTTGTATTCTTACTTAAGTACAATTCCAAGAAAAAGAATACTTTTTATTCCATACATTTTCATTTAGACCATCAAAATACTTGTTACAAATCTCAAAGGTGTCTTCTTCTCTCATCCAGCCATCGACTGTATCCTATACATCAAACGGTCTTAGTTTAGCCTCCAGTCATTTTAGTATAGCACCAAATTAATAGAACCAAACGATCAAGAATCATGGCAATTCATCATCTGCTGTGACCAATTCATCATCTATCTGTGTGTGTCTGAATATAGATAAGCCACTGGACTGCAGTGTTGAAATTGAGGCTGAGCACCCCTGGCCCTACCTCAGTAAAATATTTTAATGTGCTGGAGTAAGCAATAAGTACGTAAGTTTTTAAGGTAGGTAAAAAGGTATGTTTTTCTAATTTGCTGCCATTAGCTGGCTATATTTAACTAAGCTAGCTTGTATTGATTGCTAATGCCAGTTTAGACTAGCGTCTATTCCTAGCTAACATATTTGATTAGGCAGCATATGGCAAATTTGTGGTATTTACAGAATATTTTACTTGTGATTAATTCATTAGCTAAATGTAAAACGTTAGTAATGCAAACTTAGAGAGATTAAATCAGTTTCAAGCAAAATGACATAGCTGCTTTAAAATGAAAATAATCTTCTAACAATTTATAACTAAGTAATAATATTGACTTTAGACATGAAAATGTTACATTTACTTACTTTCATCAGTTAAATATATTTAATTTGAACCTTTTTATACTTGAGTACATTTAAAAGTAGCAACTTTTTACTTTCACTTGAGTACATTTTTGGCTGGATACTTAAACACATTATCTATACTTTAACTTAAGTATAATTTATCAGTGCATTTTTTTTTACCCTTGTCTCTCAGTTTAATATTTATCTTGTGGTTAATCAGTTTTCAGTTGCTGTTACAGACTTCTATTGCTAGCACTATTGCCATTTTTAAAGCTGAATGAACCACTGTGGTACTATGGATAAACTAGCAACTTTTTGAGCAACAATAACCAGCAGTAACTGGTAAACTTTTCTCTATAGGACTAATGGATTTTGTTTATGTCTATCAGAAATTGTCATTATATAAGCTGAGCAATTAGAGAAAAGAAATTACATGACTCATACGTTTGCCAATTGTATAAAAAAAAAAATACACGCCTTGAAACGGGCCCAGTAGATGTTTGTTCTAGTTGTGTTTTAAAAATAATTAACAGAACTTTTCATTGTTATTAATTCATTTTATGACATCTGTGCACTTGTGCTGGTTATATATAGTCATAGTTAGGTTATTTATATAGGTAGCTTTTTAAACATACAGTATTAATGGGTGTTGAATATGCATTTTTAACAATGCGTCCTGTAAGGAAAAATGCTTTACAGGATAATAATGAATGACGGGTTGACACGATACCATTACCACCCCACAGTACAACAACACATCCCAAAGGTTTTATTCCTTTTATACCAAAGCAATTTGCCTACAATTACATTTTTAATTAATGACACATACTTATATTGGTTTAGAGAAACGTTTAATGTTGTGGAGCGTCCGCGAAACAAGTTACTTCCTGTTATCACTTACGATATAGGAGTACCAGGCTCTCTTTTCTCCTTTTTGAAGCTAATAAGACAAAACATTATCATGTTCCCACTCAGAAAACTTAGTTGCAGCTCTACCAGTGCTGACACTGGAGACCCCTTCAAAAAAAAAAATGAAGATAAGCATTACAAATGCTAAATAGTCTCTTCACAGAAAGCAATTTAATTGAATCACAATTCAAATCACTTAGTTCCTCACTTTATTAATACAGTAAAGCACATAAATCACAGTAAAACATAACAGTCATAATTCAAATTAACTTATTAAATATCCTTAAAGGATTAAAGCAGAAAGGCTAATGATATCAAAAGAGATGGAACAATGTGGTGAAAAATAATAATAAAATTTTAAATAAGGAGCACATTAAAAGCAATGCCAAAAAGTCTGTGCTAGAGTGAGCCGAGGCTTATAATTATGTATGGCCCCCCTTTAAAGTGCAAACTAGCAAATAGCCATTCATGAAAGATAATTATTAAAATAAGATGGTCACAGATATACCAAAGGTCTGTAACAGTAACTGTGACAGTTTTTGTGTATACTGAAGTATAGTATATAGCAGATAGCTGATACTGAAAGTGTGCACTAGTTTCTGCCCGAAATTATGTTTATGCTTTATAAAGTGGCCTAGATTTTTAGTTGTTTTTTTTTTTTTTTAGAGAATAAGTAGGACATTTGGTGAGTTTTTCCTTAAACAGGGTTTTTTTGTTTGTTTGTTTTTTAAGAACTCCCAGTCTGAGAATCAAAATTAATATTGAACTTTGGGGTATTGAGGGATTTTAAAATTAAAACCTTCAGTAATAAGGCTGTATTTGTTTATGATAAACTCCAAAACTAGACTTTATAACTTGACTCAAATTACTCAAAGGTTTGTGGCACAGTTTCTAGGCAATGTATCACCTGACCTGTGCAAAAATGGCATATTTATACTTTTGAGTAAGACAAGTCAGTTGGAATTTCATTTAGACACTTTCCAAATTCTTTTCGATATAGGTTCTGACAGAAACACACATAAATATATAAAACTGTATTCGCACTTTTAGATGCTGTCAGTCAAAGTGCTTTTGGATACTGACACCCAGACACTGTCTTTGCAGAACTTCATGTGATGGGAACAAAAAAAATGCTGACAACAAAGTGCTACTAAGAATTTGCTGAAAAGGTATTTCATTTAGTTTCTGAGGGCTTAGTTTTGGCCAAAATTGACGTCTTAAATTGTGAGACTTTCTTGTGCTATGGTGTGGTATTTTAGGGTGTAGTGTGGTGTGGTGTAATATGGCATGCTATGGTACACTGTAAAACCGAAAAGTTCATTTAACTCAAAAAATTTGAGGAAACTAATTACCTCAAAATGTTTAACTTGAAAAATCAATTTCTTTAAGCCAAATACACTTAAATTACAAAGTTTGAGTTAAATTTTTGTTATATTTAAGTGTATTTGGCTTAAAGAAATTGATTTTTCAAGTTAAAAAATATATGGTGTGATATGGTAGGGTGTGTGGTAAGCTATGATATGGTAGGGGGTGGTATGGTGTGGTATGGTAAAGTGTGGTGTGATATGGTAGGGTATGGTGTGGTGTGGTATGGTGTGATATGGTATGGTATGGTATAATATGGTGTGGAATGGTGTGGTATGGTATGGTGTAATGGTGTGGAATGGTGTGGTATGGTATGGTGTAATGGTGTGGAATGGTGTGATATGGTTTGGTGTGGTATAGTATGGTGTGGAATGGTGTGATATGGTAGGGTATGGTATAGTATGCTGTGGAATGGTGTGATATGTTAGGGTGTGGTATACTATGGTGTGGAATGGTGTGATATGTTAGGGTGTGGTATGTTGTGGTGTTGTATGGTATGGTGTGATGGTGTAGTATGGTGTGATATTGTAGGGTGTGGTGTGGTATAGTGTGGTATGGTAGGGTGTGGTATGGTGTGATTTGGTATGTTATAGTATAGTAATAATTGGAGTGTCACACTGCATGAGCAAAGCCAATGCGGTTGTTTTTTCGGTCAAACACTGTGTAATATCGCGAAATGAATTTAGCCCCCAGTATCCAAACAGGACCAGCAGGAGGTGGAAGGTCCAGCTCTCTGAATGTCACAGTGCAGATGTCCTCCCCAAACTGTGACTGCTGTAGATGGGAAATGAAAGGGAAAGGAGATAATGAAGGAAGGAGATCATAGACACATCAAATGACCAACACTACCATTCCATTAATGTAAGCCAAGAAATTAGTGAGTGATCGTGAATAAACAAATTTTATGATGTGTGGTTCCTTTATAGTTTAAAAAGCTGAGTAGAGCTTCAGGTGAACATTTTTCAATGCCATGTCCTAATAATATTTTGTACCACAGCGGTGTTGACTTCACCATTCTGATTGGACAGAGGGCATTGATTAATCATCCATGTTGATATGGTGACATTTTCTGTAAGTTTTCTATTCCATTAAATAAAGTGTGTTTATTTAACGTATATGGATTGCGTCTCCAGTTTCAGTGCTTTGTACATGTTAGTCTATTTTTCTGCCACTACCTTGTTTCATGGTATTGTATGGCATGGTATGATACAGTAAGATATTGCACAGTGGTATGGTATGGTATGGAATTAAAAGGGATGGTATAGTATGGTATGGAATGGTATGGTATAAAGTGGCTGGTGATGTACCTACAATTTTAACTATAAATTGATAATAAAAAAAAAGTATGACTTGGCATTTTTGAATATTTTGATTTAAAAAATATAGTCGCTGGCAAACTTCTTTGGTATAAGCGGAATACAACACTTCGGGATGTGTTGCTATAGCAAAATAAGAAACTTCACATCAGAATGCATGTCATCACCCCTTTGTTGAATAATTTCCTATAATAGTACGCCCTGTCATGTTTTATCACTTACATAAATGAAAGTGATAATATTGTTAATAACACTTTAAGCCTATAGATGATTATAATGATATATAATGATGATTATAATGATGTAAAAAAAGAAATGATGCTACATGGTTTATACGGTTGATTGACTGATGCAGTACCTAGAAACATGTCATTTGTATTTGCTCCTAAAATATTGACATTGAGGCCAGCGTACCCAGAGAACATAGTCTTCCTGTGTCAGAGGATACTCTTGATCACCAAGATGAAAGGTCACACTGGGTAAGGACATCACCAGGTCACAGTTCACGGTATACTAAACAGAGTAAGACAGAGTTGAGGACAAACTTAATACAAAATCTGTCTGTGTAGCAAAATATTTTCATCCATTAATTTGAACAGAAAATGATGCATGTGTATGTTAAGGAACCTGGTTCAAACTAGCCTAATGCTAATATACGCTCATGACACCAGCCTCCTTCACTTGCATTGACACCTCTTTGGATTGCATATCAAGCATTCCCATGAACAGCTACCAAATGCAATTTCAACACCTGGAATCAACTCTAGACCTTTTATCTCCTTAACTTGTCATGAAATAATGAGGAAAGAGGCCACACTTGACCATGAAACTACTTATAAGTCAATTATCCAATTACTTTTGAGCCTGTGAAAATGGAGGGACTATGTAAAAATAAAAGGCTGTAATTCCTAAACAGTTAATGCAATATATGTGTTAAACCCCTGGATTTAAAGCTGAAAGTCTACACTTCAATCACAGCTTGATTGCTTCATTTCAAATCCATTTTGGTGGTGTACAGATGCAAAATTACAAAAATTGTGTATATGTAGGTATATGACTTTCTTATAAACTTGTCAGTGTAGCCAGAACACTGCAAAATGTAGCATTGTAGCACTTTAGAACAAGAAGTGATCTCAGTAAAGATATTTAAATCTTTTAAAAGTTAAAAGTTTTCAAATGTAATTTGAGTTCACTGTTAGTGTCATTCTGTAAAATTATGGCCTTCAACAGGAACCAAAATGTTAGCATGATAGTGTGATGTGATGGTTACCATTGGCAGTTATGCTAAATGAGTAAATGAACAATCTCATGATGGATCATAAATTCATTTAGACCTCTCCTTGTTCTCTTGTCACTCTTCAGGTGCTGAACTATTTTCAAAACTTTCAAGAAACACCTGAAAACTTAGAGAACATTTTAATATTACAAAAACTCCTTCAACCACCATGAAATGGACTGTATTTTTTTACTTCTTGAATGGCCTTTTGGCATATTTCATTTTTAAGGTAATGTAGTTTAGCCATTGCTACAGTCTGTGCAATACAGTGGGTTATTAAACAATGGAGAGCTTACAAAAACCTTCATATATTCAGAAACAGGGGATCGTTTTGTTCTCAGAGCAGCGCTGCCCTTCTCAGATTTATTTGATCCATATTTTCAACAATTTCTAGGGAATGCTGGGACATTCTTCCAGGGAAAAGTAACCACACAGTTGGTAGAAGACAATGCTCCATAGAGATGTGTGGTTTTTGATTACAAGTTGTTTCCAAATGGCATCTGTACTGTAAATATCAATTGTCAAATAAATTTTGCATTCACAGGCCTTGTAAGCCAATCGGTCTTTGATAGGAACCACTGTGTACATCTGTAGTAAGTTTCAACTAGTATACTTCATTACCTTTTAATGTTTTTAACTATCCACCTTTGAACTCTTTTCATTGTTTTGTTTTAATCTTGAATTATGGCATACTATTTTAATAAAAGACGTATTGAGTGTTAATTACTTTTGTTCTGTTGATTCTATTTGGGACTTTCTTTAAAGGAATCCCTAATGCCCCTTAATGACTGTTTCTTTGTGAGATGAACCCTTTGTGGCCTCAGGGATCAAAACCATGCTGTTTTACAGCATGTAGCCAATTGAACTTATTCTGATAGCTACTTAGCAAAATAACTAGCCATGTAGTGAACACTCTAGCTAATTATTAAATAGGTATGACTGTAGATCATTCAAATAAACAGACAGCACAAATTGCTACAAACTACATTGTTCTTGCTGCCAAGGTTGATCGTCTTATGATGCAAGTGATCAACTGTGTGTCATACTTTGTGTGGGACATCAACAAGAAAATGTAAATAACAGACTTGGACAGTTTCATGATGTGAACAGAACTTACTCCTCCCTCTGCCAGCTCCACAGCACCAATCATCTTCATCAGAATGGACACAGAAGAGGCCGGGCCAGTGATGTAGGAGGAGCCTGTGTCAATCATAGTATTACAGCCTTCTGTACAGAACAATGTATCTTTACCCACAGATACACTGTAAGAAAGAAAGTTTACATTTTGTATTAAAAAGAAAACTTTTAGTATTTTTTAAAAATGTGAGTGGTAAATACTAATACAGTATGTAGTTAGATTCATTTGATATTATTTCTTACTGTTAAGGTAAGATAGATTAGAAGTCACTTCTAAGCCCAATTTAAAAATAAATACTATACTTGGGAATATCACTTTAATGTAAGGTGGTGTTCTGCATGGGTTACAAATTGCAGATGGCAAATAATTAATGAATTTAATTTGTGAAGTAAGATATTAATAAATATTGTACTATTGAAATTTTGAAACTATTTTGCTGTTGAGTTGTTTAAATGCAGTTGGTTAAATATGTCTCAATATCTCAAAATCCCAGAATGATCAGATATATAATTGTAATTCCAAGGTCTCTATATGGTGTTTAGCTATTTATTTATTAAAGCTATTTATTGTTTAAACATTTTTAAAATAATTTTGCAAACTATTTTCCACATTTCTCCTTCACCCCCATATAATAATCATATAAACTATTAAAATAAACGTACTGTGCTTGTTTTATTCCTTATTGTCCTGTGGTTTTATATCCAAACCTAATTCTTAAATGTTATATTTTATTTAATAGATGTATAATAAATGGAAAGAGTACCATCAGTACTTAGGCTTGGTATGAACAGATTCTAAAACTTCTATAACATTCTTAATGATAATGCAGAAGTACTTACCCCTTCATTATGACCTCCCACTTGCCTTCGCCCTTGGTGCTGATGTAGTGGAAGAGTCCTGTGTAGTAATTCGGATCTGTGCCGCCCAAAACCAGTTCTCCTCCTGGGATGTGTTCTGGGTCTCTGATGCAAAAATATATATGCTTACAGTTGAGATTGGGAAACATAATAATGTTAATAATATAGGCTTTAAAAATGAGAAGATTAAACTTCATAGTTTTAAGAGTAATATATGTCAGTATAGTACAATAAAAAAATATGCAGGACAGAACCTAAGATGCTTGTACCTTGGCTTTAGATTAAGATAAACCTGTTCTGGTCCAGATATTTCCTGATCTCAGAAAAAAAACAACTTATTTTTTAGTATTCTATATAAGGTCCCATAGCTTCATTTGGGACACCACTTTACTTTGTGCTTCTCACCTGCTGTAATACACAGAGAAAATGTTCTCTTTCAGCACGCCCTGAGACATAATACGATCAAACACTGGTGTGATGCCATCAATAGCTGCCTCTGGATAACCCATTCCCAGCACGCCATCAAACTTTGCAAAGATGAATGGGATGGCTGGGAGAGCTGTGGCCTCTGCAAACACTTGCACCACTGGGATACCACTCACCTGTGGATGGCAAGATCACTGGTCAAATCATAGCAGAATCTAAGGAAGGAATAAAACACTATGGGGTGTGCTGTTATAGGAAAATAATCAAGGATAGGGTTGTGTGATATGACCCAGAGCAAAGCTTAGTTAGTTTTACCACTTAAATTTGATTATTATTATTATATACAGTAACAACACATTCCAAAGTATTTTATTCCTCATATAGCATAGCAATTTGCCAATAAAGAACATTTAATACTTTTTATCCATTTATATTTACATTTGATGTTTGATGTCAATAGGCCCTGAAACAAGTCAGTTCCTGTTATCACATATGTTAAAGCAGCTATAAACAGTCGATTTCTCACCATCCTTGCTTTGTTACTAAGATGCAGCTTGTCGTGTTTATGAGAAACACAAAGCCATCCAGCCTGAAAACTCTCCCATGGTGGAATACCTAAAGTTATAGCTTTTCTTCTGACTGTTACAAACTACTGACACTGGAGACTCCTTCCATAAATGTTAGATAAACATCAACAGTTATATGGGTTTTTTTTTTCCATTAAAGCTGCAGCATCGAAATTGTTGGTTAAACAATAAAGCCAGAACGTAAAAAAATCAGTGTTCAAAACTGTCTGAAAACTGACCTTACTTCGATTCTCAACGGTAAGCTTATAATAATGATTTATAATTTGAGCTGTCGGGTCGGATTTTGCAGGAAACTTCAGTTTGATGTCATTTGCGTGGCCTTTGACGCATGTAAACAGAAAGAAGAAGACCCTACTTCTATATCGCATGTGAGGGGGCTGAGGATGGTGGAGTGTTTGTAGCTTAGAATTTAAACTTGTTACCTAGATGGCTGCTTTTAATATGGATTTTTCTAAGCGCAATCATCATTCACATCTGGGTAATCAGCTGTTGTCAAAACCAAGAAGCCTCGAACTGTGGAGAGTCTGCAGTTAAAAACGGAAAGCGACAGAGCCCATGCTAAAACGAGAATAAATATCAACATGGCTTTTGAGAGGTGGTGAAAACTCGGAGATCTGAAGGGATTGAAGACTGAAGCAGAGATGTTTTTTTTCTGCTGATCAGGTAAAACATTTCCATGGCTCAAAGCTATCTATCTAACATTAATGCACTTGTTCGCTTGATTCAGCTAGGTATCGAGTTTCCTATGAGTTTTTTCTTTTTGTTTAGTTTTGTTTTGCTATGGTCAATGTGGAAAATTGCACTTATTTTCTGCTAGCTATGAGAGAGAGCAACTCACCTCTACTCCATGAAAACTGTATCTGACACAACCTCCACTCTCAAGTATTGGTGCTAATATACAACCCATACATATACCTTAAACCATCAGATTCATCCATGCAGAGGAGCAGTGCCGAAGCACAACCCAAGTATCTTGCAGTTTTATATTTCAAACAGAGATGGTGATAGAGAGGGAGGAAAAAGTTCAGTACTGCAGTTTTAAATAACGTACTTTTAAATTTGTTTATTATTAGGCATCAGTTGTGTGAGCATCCGCCACACAACTGTACTGAAAATTAATCAAAACATTCTGACCAATCAGATTTGAGAATTCAATAGTACCATGGTACAAAGTCAAATTAGAACCATGTTTCATATTAATGTTCATAATGTTGCTATTTTATACTAACCACAACTATATCCTCGCTCAGAAATCCCCGCACGTTTCCAGAAGCATACTGGATGGAGAATCCTGTTCCATTTTGAATATGTGTGTGAGATTTAGAGGCATCATATCTGTTATGAATAACTGGTAAAGAAAGAGTGAAAAGCAAAATTAAAGACAGACAGAATCTTAAATTGAGCATACTATACATGTGTGTGAGTGAGTATGTGTGGTAATTGAATCACTTACAGCATGCTGTGTATAGTGGAGAACAGCTCTGCGAAGGAACCCAAAGGTTGGCAGAACCGGTATCAAACACAACGTTGAACACCTGTGCTGGTGTACCAATACTTATCTCCCCAAAGTACTGAGTCTGACAGAAACAGGGATTGAGAATATTACACCAGCTCTATAAGGTTTTCTGGTGTCCGAATCACAAAATGTGACTTGTTAATATTTTGATGACATTTAATAACTCATTTGAAACCTTTCATCATTTCTATTTAGGTAAAAGATGAACGGTCTTTGTTTTCTGTATCAAAACTTGATACACTGAAATTGAAATTGGAATTGAAATGGACTTAATTGAGGTTTTATTATGACCACTTTCCCAGTCCCCTACAGTATGATGCTACCACCTCCATGCTTCACTCTGGAGATGGTTTTCTCAGGTTGATGAGCAGTGTTGGGTTTCTGTCAAATGTAGTACTTCGTGCCAAGGGAAACAATGTTCTGTTTTGGTTTTATCACACCAAGGAACCTTTTTCCACATTTTTGCCTCCTCTATACATAGATTGTGCCATATTCTTTCCATTCTTTAATAATATATTTATTGGTGCCCTCCTAGAAGTTCAAAGTTTTGGAAAAAATGTTAATAACCAAACCCTGTTTGATACTTTTTTAAAACTTTTTTTGAGAACTTCTTGGTTTTCATGATGCTGTTGCTTTAGGATTGTTCTCTAACAAACTTCCTTGGGCCTTCCAGGAACAGATATATTCATATTGTGTTCATGTGAAACTTTAATTGTACACAGGTTGACTCCCTTCAGCAAATTATATGGTGCATTATGGCAACTAATTTAGGAATTTCACAACAACGGGGATTAATACTTATACAATCACAACTTTAGATTTTTGATTTAGAAATAATTTAGCATCTATATTGACTATTGAGATTCCTGGCATAATCACAATTAAGTCCATTTCAGTTCCAGGTTGTAAGACTACAAAATATGGAAAAGTTCAGGGGACTGTTATTAACTTATGTTTCAGTTTTTACTCAGTTCTCAGTTTAAAAACATTTTTATATAAATGACAGTTTTAACGCTCACATCCAGATAGTTGGTTAGAGGTGTTGTGGCCGTGCCATTGTGAAGTGAAGGACTGGCATCCAACTTTGGTGCAAGTTCTGCAAACACTTCTGCTGGTGTGACCCCTGTCTCCTTAAGAGTCTCTCGAATGGAGGGCATTTTCTTCAGAGTGATCCTATTTGGGTGACATAGTGTTAATACACAAAAAATATATAATGTTATTGCGTTACCTGTGGCTGTTACTTCCATCCATCCATTTTCTGTTCCGCTTATCCTTACTGGGTGGTGGGGAACCTGGAACCTATCCCAGGGGGCATCGGGCACAGGGTGGCGGACACCCTGGATGGGGTGTCAATCCATCGCAGGGCACAACCACACACCCATTCAAACACTACAGACACTTTTGGACATGCCAATCAGCCTACAGTGCATGTCTTTGGACTGGGAGGGGAAACCAGAGTACCCCGAGGAAACCCCCAAAGCACGGGGAGAACATGCAAACTCCGCACACACAGGGCCGTGGCGGGAATGAAATCCTCAACCCTGGAGGTGTGAGGCAAACATGTTAACCACTAAGCTACCATGCCTCCCTGCTGTTACAGAAAGCTTCACCATATCAACAGTTTCAATTTATTTTTTTTTTTTTAATAAATCTGTTTATATGGAACTCCTTGAAATGGTGTAGTTTTCTGTTTCTGCGATGTGTCAGCACTTTGTAACACTCAGAGGTGTACCATAGATTCCCTACACAGGAAAGTTCTTCAGGACAGAGGGCTTTGTGGTTTCACAAGCTGTGTTTTTGTCTTATTAACTTCAAATGAAAGAACAAAAGAGAGAGAGAGAGAGAGAGAGAGAGAGAGAGAGAGAGAGATGAGGGAATGACTGTTTATAGTTGATATAAGTGAGAAAAAGAACTAACTTATTTTGCAGAGTTTCCACAACATTAAATGTAACTCTAAATGGAGAAAAAGTATGGCATGCCATTCTTTAATCAATAAAAAATTGTTAACGTTTGCAAAATGATGGGGTATAACAGGAACAGGATGCTCTTATTGGAAAGAAATTAATTTTGTTCATTATTTTCCTATAGCAGCACACCCCCTTATTACATGGTCACAACAGATTCAATTATGAAAATGAACTACACTTCACATTGCTTTTCTGTACAGTATCATAATGACATAAATCACTTATACTGTATATAAAACCATCTGCACATATATTATTTGGCTAACACAAAAATTTGGATATAAGTTTCATGTTCAGTGGGACATGGATAAGTTTCCAGGCTTTTGCAAGACTTTTTTCAAACTTTGTTTTGGTGTTAATTTTAATGGTCATTATTTATGTCTTGAAAACATGAAATGTGATAGATTTTAGAAATGATGTGCAGAAAGTAAGGTAATGTCTAAAGACAGCAGGGTCTCAAGTCTTACTTTGACAGATTATTCATCCTTTTTACCAAACATATTTTGAATTTCAATATATATCAAATTCTGGAAATGATTGCCTTTAAAAAATGTCATGCTTCTTTATTGTTATGACTTGATTTGGCATATTGCGGTTCCACCCAGAGAAGATTTACATCTTTTGCCTTCCTTCAGTAATTAGTTTTTGCCTTATTACATTTATATTTACCAGATATAGCAGATGCCCTTATACACTTATCCCTTTATCCAGCAACTTAGAGAAGTAGAAACAGGAAGAAAAAAAACAATAAAAAAACAAAACACATGTTCATGCTACTATAAATAGGTGGGTGTCTAAGAATACCATAAAGCTAAAAGCATGTTATAGAGTTGATAGTACAGCATTAGTTATAGAGATGATAGTACAGCATTAGATAGTACAGAAAAAAAGAGTCTGCACACTTTTCTGAAAGTTGATCACACAACAACCAGTCACACTTCAAATCCTTCAAACAGACATGATCACCTAGTTTTTTATAATAAAAAAAAAATTGTATGGACATACCTCCGTAAGGCCTGTGCAGTCACACACAGCGACAACAGAAGGGCCCACGCTTTCATCGCTCCAAATGCAGTTAATAACTGAGCAGATGGCTATGAGAACCTGTTAACCCTGTACTCTGATGATGGCTTCTGTAGTTTACAGCCTTTAACTGAGAAACTGTCCTTCCTTGTCCGTTTTAATAGTAATACTAACTTCTTCCTGCAATCCTCTCTCTATTTATCTCTCTATCTCCATCTCTCTCTCACTCTCTCTGCCATCCTGTTCTTCCCTGATTAAGTGCTCCCCTGATGAGTGACCTTTTACCCTTCAGGAGGTCATGTAGATTTCTGTAGAATAAACCACGCAGCTCAGCTCAGATATTCCTTAATTGCACAATATTATAATAAAACCTTTGGGTGGTAGAAACCCACTGTGGTATAATTAGGTATAATCTAAACACAATCTAATTCTAATAGGATTAAAACTGATCATCAAAAACTCTCTCTGTGACTCTCCTTAAGTTAGGTCACACTTGCTTTTAGTCAGTTGTTGGAAAAGTCTCGTGGCACTCAACTTCTTTTAAAGTAGTGCGTTTCAATGTGGGGTACGTGAAGCATAGCAGGGAGTAAGTGATTCTTATAAATCTTATAACAGTTGTGGGAATCAATATTAAAACGGATATATACTGCAATGTATAGACAAAATATTATTGTACACATTTAAATCAAATTCATGAAATGATCATGGAATATATTTTACACTTAAAGGGGAACCTAGCTACACAGAGTTTCAGAAACCCTGCTCAAAGGAATAATTTACCACAAAATATGCTTATACAATTTTCCAACTTACCACAAATGTAGTTTGGATTACCTTATACATCTTTATGTCAAGTCAAACCCAATGTAAAAATAGTGCACTTAAATTCCACCGACAGCCTCCTTATTTATTGATTTCATCTTTGGAGTATCTGTATTATAAAATTCACGTCTAGTCAGAGTATGCGTAAATTTAATATTAGAAAATCTGAAAAATATTTAATAACTCACCCAAACTGGACAGTTGAAGAGTAGATATGAAATCACCTGGTCTTTTTCCAGGCTTCAACTGTCCAGTTTGAGTGAGTCTGTGCCCATGATTGCCTCAGATTTCTGTTCTTGTCTGACAGCAGTGGAACCTGATGTGGTCTTCTGCTGTTGTACCCCATCCACCTCAAGGTTTGATGTTTTGTGCATTCTGAGATGTTGCTTTATAGAGTTTACTTTACTGAGTTACTCTATTTGAGTTACTATAGACTTCCTGTCAGTTCTGACCATTCTGGTCATTCTCCTCTGATCTCTCTCATCAGCAAGGTGTTTCAGCCTGTAGACTCTCTACTCACAGGATGTTTTTTGCACCATTCTGTTGCAAACTCTAGAGACTGTTGCTTGGGAAAATCGTATTAGAGCAGCAGTTTCTGAAATACTAAAACCAGCTCATCTGGCACCAACAACCATGCCATAATCACAGTCACAGATCTCACAATTTTTTCTTCATTCTGATGTTACCTGATGGTCTTGACCTGTTTCTGCATGGTTTTATGCATTGTGCTGCTGCCACATGGTAGGCTGATTAGATAGCTGCATGAATGTACAGGTGTTCCTAATAAAGTGGACAGTGAGTATATATTAAAAAAAGAAGACACTTCTGAAACTGTTTTTTTTTATTTTTGGTAACTTTGGACAAAAGCACTTCTAATTTGCGTTCACGGAAATGTATTTTTATCCTCTCTGATTTGGATAGCTAATTGTTTCATTGTTTGCCCAATGCTTTACTTTAACTGGCTCACTATTGCAACACCTACATAAATTAAGGTGTGTTAGGGTGTTTTGTGTAAATTATATACAAATAGGGGTTAATTTGGGGGTGTGTCCTATGCATATGACATATAAATAAGGGACCTTGCATCCATGTGGCTGAAGCTGATTCATCAATTGTGCTTGTGTCTGCCTGGGTTTCCTCCGGGTTCTCCGGTTTCCTCCCATTTCCCAAAAACATGCTGTTAGGTGAATTGGCTATGTTAAATTGCCAAAAAGTATGAATATGTGTGTGGTGCCATGTGGTGAACTGTCATCCCATCCAGGGTATATTCCCACTTCATGTTCAGTGTTCCTGGGACAGGCTCCATTTTCACTGCCCTGACCAAGATAAGGCAAATATGAAAGACAAACGAGTGATCCCTCACCAAACTGTTCCTTTAACAGCTGCTATGCATAGATAGGATTTTCCTCTTTTGTCTTATCAGCTCATATCTCCTTACACACAATGTTTTGATACAAAACTGTTTTTTGTGAGACTTGTGGATCTGTGTATTCAAGCCTAACACCTGCTAAAAGAGTATCTAGACTAGAGTGTGAGATGGGAGCGTATTTGTTCCCACAGTGTCATAACAGCAGCACTGTAGTGGAGTCAGATAGCACCGCTAACGTCAGTCTCAGGTTAAAGGTTACCGCTTAATTCATTCCCAGGATTTGATAGTTGCTAGGAAACTAATTCAGAAGCACCAGCTCATTTCCCCAATTCCCAACAAAGCATTTGCGTATGTTTTTTTTTTTTTAATCCTCCTTTGTTATTACATACATGAATATGCAATTCATGTTCACAATATTACGTAAATGTCTAACAGTGTGTCACCACATGTTATTGGTGCCTCCTGGAATGACATGAATACTTTATATTTTAGTTGCATCATTGCACCTCTCTGGCTTCACGCTGACGCTCTTGGCCTAATCGTGACAGCAGGCAGCTCCATGTGACCTCTGACCTTTAAACTTGGGGGGTTGTGTGGATGCCTGGCACTGAGTTTCCCACACTAGAGGGAGGTCTTGATCTCGCTTCATCTCCCTGCCTGCTGTTTTTCTGGCTTTAATGGGCATGGGAACTCCACATATCACTTTTGATGTCATAATAATTTACATCCTACGCTTGGTTTTGGCGGCTTTGCTTCTTGTGGCCTTTGTGTTTTTCTACTGCAGCTCTGTGCGTAATGACTTCAGTGGATGGGAAAGTCTGGGAAGATGGTGAGCAGGTTGAGTGCACTTACTTTTAGTGACCACATGGTGGTGAGATACACATAACCTATGATTTCAATTACTGAAGCGTGTTCATCCATCCATCTTTCTTTCTTTCTTTCCTTTCCATGGGCTCACTATTCACCTAGAGGAATAGCAAAATGATAATTCACATTTATTATTATTATTATTATTATTATTATTATTATTATTATCGTCGTCATCATTATTATTAATAATAATAATCATAATAATCATAATAGTAACAACAACAACTATAATAATAATAATAATAATAA